>CALZFC010000009.1:7727500-7932500 GCA_945643635.1 Allodiplogaster sudhausi
TCTGAGAATGAATCTCGATTAATATAGTGATGCAAAGATGTGAAAATGAAGAGAAGGCACCAGACCCATTAAAGAGAAGACTAAAGAATGCATTACCGCCGTGGTAGGCAAACATCAAATGAATCCTTGTTTTCCCCGGCGGCCTCATTTTTTTCTTTCTCGTCTTTTTCTCCGAATTGTGCTCCCATTTATTGTTGGATGCTGAATCACTTCACGAAGAGTGCTTGGCCCACACTCTTTCCCATTCATAAGCTCTAATTTATAGAAGCGAACAAATGCACAACTGTTCCAGCATAACAGCGGTACATCAATATTTGCATAAAAAAGTGTGTTTTGCTCAATTTTCTTTAGCTGCATGCATCCTCGCTTTATGTAAATACATATGTACGCATTTTGGCTCTGCGACAGCGATCAGTTTCGAGGCTATCCTTTTCCAAGAGAACAATAATAAAAGTAGGAGCTTAAAACGATATAAAAAGACACAAGCTAGGATTCCCTTGGCAATGTTCACCGAAGCAGATCGACGTGGCCTCCGAGAGGCGCCCACGTCTGGCCCCTCGAATCAGGGCCAAATGAAAGAGCTAAGAGAAGTGGATGCGCGCTCATCCGGAACGGAGACTAAGACCGGCCAGCCACCGCAGCACACATCCACAAGTGCACTGCTATTCCATGCATGTATGCTTGCAGATCAAGCATTCCACTCTTCACGGTGCAGAGGAGACAACGGAGAGAGAGAGAGAAAGAGAGAGAGAGGGAATGAGAAAGAGAGCGAGTGAGAAAGACGCAGACGCTCAAGAGAGCACCGATATAAAACAACAGCGCTTGCAGCTGCTTCAAAGAAGCAGGCACGAGAGAGAGAAAGAGGGAGAGAGAGAGAGGGAGAGAGAATGAGAAAGAGAAAAAGAGCGAGGGAAGGAGAAAAAGAAACAGAAAGAGAAAGGGAGAGAGAGCTAGAAGTGGACAGCCTTCCATGCGTGTTGCACCACGAAGTAGTGTCGAATGCAATGTGCGCAGGGCGGGATCCGACGGAGAGCGCCTGAGGCGTTGTTAGAACACGAGGGAGCAGCATCCTAGTGGGCTACTCCAGCAGCTGAAGGGGACCACTCCCAGCCGCATCATCTCGCTCCTTCTTGCACGCGTCCACATCATCTTCCCTGGCCGCTCGCTGTCTCTAGCCTGTCTCCTCCACTCAAGAGTTCCCGTGTCATTTCCAGTTGACTCCAATCGTCGCCTAACAGGGATTAGTGTCTGCCACTGGAGGAGCCCCCCCTTGCTGTCTTGGGAACAGTCCTTTCCAAGGAAGCGACGTCTTGCTGAGAAGGCAACATCGTCCTCCTCCATCTTTCCTCCTTCTTACATCCTCTAACTCTTTCCCCCGTTCGCTTGTCGTGGTCTTCTGCTCTTCGTTTTTGCTACTGAGCAGCTCTGCTATGCCGTATTATGGCGTGGACCTTCGTCATCCATCTCCAGGTAGGTAAAGGAGAAAGAGAGAGTAAGAGTGTGAGAGAGAAAGAGAGAGGGGGAGAATGCAGCAGCAAAGCGAGACAAAGACAGAGAGAGAGAGAGTGAGAAAGGGTGAGAAGGTGAAGGAGATCTAACGAGCTCAATCACTTCGTTTCTCTCCTTCGCTATTCAACGTACCCGAGCGCTGAAGCGAACGCATTTTCTCCTTCCTAAAGAAAGCAATGAAGACCCGCGAATAACCCCTCCCTCCCCCCCCCTGCAAGCTCATAAGTGCTTCCTTCACAGATTAGACTTGCACAGCTGCTTATGAATGAACAATCTTCGGGGGAAGCTCTTGACTGTGAAGGGCAACGGAAATGAATAGTATTCTACTATATATTGCTCGCAGGATTTATTAGCTCTATTTCTGGCATATAGAGCCACATTTACATCATATTATGACTTTTAAATGACCAGATTAGATTGACATTTGCATTGAGCCGCTGCTTTTGCCTTTTTGTTTGATGTTATTAGAGAGAAAAGGCCTGTCAATTCTAAGCATTCATTTCGTAAATATGGAAAAAAAATCGCCGCATGAGCAGAAGGAGCGGGAGAGGAGGGAAAAAGAAAAGAAAGAGAGAAATAACAGTGGCAAGGAGGACGGATATACTGGGGAGAGAAGAGAGAGAGAGAGAGAGAAAAGGGGATGAGAGAGAGAGAGGAGTGAGAGAGAGAGAGAGAGGAGTGAGAGAGGAGAGGGAGGGACGAGGGAGATAGAAGACAGAGAATAACGAGGAGTTTAGGGGTGAGTCGGGGGGGGGAGGGGGTGAGGAGAGAGAGCGAGAGAGAGAGGTAGGAGGGAGAGACATAGCGTGGAGCAGGAGAGAATAGAGAGAGACAGCGTGAAATGGAAATATAGCATAGCACGCCAGGTGTTTCGAGTGCCTTATTGCACCTGCGATCAATTCCTAATTCGCTCAGAAATTTAACATCTATTTGAGTTTCCTAGATCGCCTAATATAATACATGTGTATATACAAGATATTCCTGAAGGGGGCATCACTACTAATGTTTTCGTATCGCTCTCTTAATATCTCTTTTTCTTGCATTCTTTTCCCTTCCCTCACTCTCTCTCACACACTCGTTAGTAAAAACGCATTACCGCATCTATACCTCTTCCAATAATTTATCGCATTTTAGTGCTCAGCGTTATTTTCAAGTTTCAACGAAAACAATTTTTTCATTAAGAATACTGCCCCCTTGTTGAATAATGGCTCATCCTTGTTTATTAACATTAATTCAGAAGCTAAAGATAGCCTGACTGACCTGAGAGAGAGACCTCTTTCCAGGCGGCGTTGGGCGGAACAGTCTGGTCGACGGCGTTGCCGCCGAGTCCTCCGCCGACGCCGTCCGCCTCCACGATGGCGCCCGTCGTGATCGTGGCGGGCGGGGCCGATCTGACTGACAAGCTCTGCCTCGCTCTCCACGACGTCTTCATTGCCCTCTTGCTCGTACGCCATTCTCTTTTACTTCCCCAGCATACAGATACTTAAATTGGTGTCAAGGGGAAGACAAAATATATAAATAAAATATAGTTTTTCCCATTCCCGCCTGCTTGTGACATCTGTCTAACCACTTCATTTACCAATTTCATAATGCTTCTTTATTAATTATTCAAATTTATTTCTAATTCAATTGCTCATGATAATGACGTAGATTCTGCTGCTAGTGGGAAAGTTGTATTGGGTACAACTGGCTCATGGGAAGGTGGCAACGTAAGATTGGTAGGAGAAGAAGAAAGTAAGTGCACTCGCATATGCATGTCATTCGACCTCTTCCCGCCACACTCCACATGGCCGCAATAATTCATGAGAGTTGCCCGGCGGTCAGCCAGAATTCGGCTCATTTACAACATTCATCTTTGAATGTTTACGGGGCAAACAAACTCATGACGTGGTCTAGTATAAAGAATTGGAGGGAAGCAGCAAAAGCATGAATGGCTGAGTTGCAGGTGCTGCTCATCCTCCTCACCATCTTCGGCAACGTCCTCGTCGTTCTCTCCGTCTTCGTCTACAAGCGGATGCGCACCTTCACCAACATTCTCCTGACTTCTCTCGCAACAGCAGGTCTTCCTTTCGTTCTCTGTTCCTCTCTCATTCTGCTTCTCTATACACATATTTCCCTGTCTAAGTTCCTGCCATTGGCAAAGGGTATTTATTTCCTTGATTTAAATAGTAGCTTATTCACCAATCATATTTCGACAAATTCTAATAAATTATAGTCCGATTCTACTTATCTGCCGCTAACGCTTTTAAACTAAGAAGGACAAAAAAGAGCAATTATCGAGCATTCGCCTGGCTGGATACAAGAAACTCTTTAATGGTTTTTTTTTCTGTTGGTGACAGCCTATCATTCTCAGGCGTTTAATAACTTCAATTCTTAGAAGAAAAGAATCTTCACCCATCTGAACTTTGCTTGGCAAAATGCTAATTTATTAATATTGTAGTTTGTATGTACACGTACAATGAATGGCTTTGCACTCAGTCAGGAATTGCCTGTTTGTCTATCTGAAGACCAGGGCACTGATTTCTGAATCGCGCACATTCACTAGCCGAACATGGAATATGACAGTTCACTTCTTTCCCCTCTCTACATTTGGCAGCGACAAATGACACCATCTGCGTCCAGAAAGCCAGCCATGCCAGTGCTTTAGCCACTGAGGCACTGGCCATAGAAGACTCGTTGACGGCATCAGAACTTTGTGCAAGGAGATACGCTAGATAGACAGAGAGAAGGAGTTTGAAAAGGAGAGATCTGGAACGAAGCTTTCAGTATTCTCGCTGACAAGGCGCGTCTCATGTAAAAGAGATCATTGCGGAAGAACAGGCCGGATGCTCGCACAGCGACAAATTTCGTTTTTTTTTTCTTTGGATCCCTAGCCTGGATAAGATCTCCTCTTCCATCATCCCTATCTCTCTCTCTCTCTCCCTCTCTCTCTGTGTGTGTGTGTGTTTATCTCGTCTCTCTCCCTCTTCCCTTTCGCTCTCGCTCGTTATCTCCAACTCTTTGGCAGACTTTGATGGCAACGGCCTGATTGTGAGCGTAGTGTGAGGAGCTTAGCATGCAAGTTGGCATCCCCGCTCCCTTCAGCACTCTTGGGATTTTCCAGAAATGACTGGATATGCAGCTGATATCGATAAGAAGAGGATGGGCCAAGTACACTTGCACTTGCCTTGTGGGGGAAGTCGAAGTCCTGCTCATTCCTAATCAGTGGCTGTACGGAGCGCAGTAGGCTTGCCACTAAAGCCGACCCGGCCACGGGCCATTTATCTCCTGCCCAAAGGCGAAACTCTTCATTTTAATCAGCTGTCTGAAAATTAGGAACAGAAAGAGGAAGGCTAATACAGGCTGTTTGTGAAAAAAAAGGTTTCCCTTTGCAGGACTACTGCTTGAAAGCTCTGAGACAAAGGGAATGAGAATGAATTGGGACGCAGAAAAATGAGATCTAGCGTGAGTGATGCTTGCAGACCTGCTGGTCGGTCTGGTTGTGATGCCGCTCTCTCTGCTTGATCTCCTCCATTCTCATCAGTGGCCCTTTGGCCGATTTCTATGCTCGATCTGGGCGACAACAGGTTCCTTCTTCATATTTACTTGTAGCATTGATTGGATCTTGCATACGCAAGGTTATCAAAGAGGACATCTTTGAAGACGTACTACTGTGCACGGCGAGCATCGTCAACCTGTGTATCATCTCGCTCGACCGCTACATGGCCATCACCAGCCCTCTCAAGTACCCACGGACTCGGTCAGTAACAACAACAAATACTCTGCTCATATATCCCAGAACACAGGCCACTATCGCAAACATCACAAGAAATTACTTGTCTTTGGCACTTTTTATGAATAGATTTCCTGTAGCCTCAAAGACTCAGACATGTTTATCTAAACGTGTCCTTCTTGAGAAGTCGAACGATGGCCGCCTTCCTCTTGTCAGCAGTGTGGCTGTACTCGCTGGTGGTGTGCACTCCGCCCTGGTTCGTGCCAACTTGGAATCTCTTCACTCATGACGGACACCGAAGAGAGCAACAGACGTCATTTATCTTCATGGTAGGAATATTTGAGAATTAAGTGGATCGAATTTAGAGCAAGCAATGATAAAAATATTCAAGTAATAAAATGCCCTCGAAAGGAATTCTTCTGTATTATGCTATACTGCTGGACATCACTCTCCGAAATGGAAGCGAACTCATTGTTTACAGGCGAACGGAACTCTGGTGCCTGCTCCCGCTGTCGCCGTAGCAGACAACGACGTCTTCATATGTGCCTACTCCACATCGCCAGCTTATCGCATCTACTCCGCCTTCTTCAGCTTCTACCTACCACTTTTAGTAGGCCTTTTTTGCTCTTTCCAAACCACGAGACCGAAAAAGAGCAATAGACCGAAAAAGAAAACTAGGGACCGAGAATAAAATCAGAGACCCTAGATTGAAAATTACACCGGAAATTAAGCAACCTTTTGTTCTTATTTTAATTACTTTTTGTTGCTTTCTTTTGGTTTTTGCCTACTTTTCACATATTTTATTTATATGACATTTGTTTTTACATATTTTAAATAGCTGGTATTTCTTGATTTGTTAGCTGCTCTTCTTAGAAAACTGAGACACGGAAAAACTTTGCACTGGGTTTTTCGTTCCATGAAATAGGTGAAATATTTACCAAAAAATGGGATCAACAGATTTCCTGAAGTATATAAATACATAGTTCATTTTCGGTCCCTTGCTTCTTTCGGTCCCAGTTTTACGATAAGCTGAGTTTTCTGCAATTTACAAGGAAGATCACGAAGAGAGGCAAAGCTAGCTACAAAATCATAAAAAATTAGAAAAGAATATGTGAGAAAGAGAGTGATCTATGTATGCTGTACCAGGTGATGCTCTTCGTGTACTTCAAAATCTTCCGCGTTGCATCGGAGCGCGAAGCACTGATGCGTCAGTCGATCGGGACGTGTCGCCTCAGCAATCGGATCGTCAAGACGCAAGCCAAGAACATGCGGCACAATCCGCGGTTCGAAGTCGCCCAAATATCTCAAACGTGCACACTTGCGATATCTTCAAACTTTTAAGCATCATGATAGGAAACAAGTAAGAACTATGTACCTTCATGCTAGCAAAACTTCTAAGGAGTACTTCAATTATTATAGGCTTCAAAATATACAACCTGCTCTCTTTCCGCTGAACCTCTTGCCGAGAGAGTAAGCAGTATTCAGTGCTTCCCGCCAGCCCGCCTTGCCTGTTTGTGGTTGTTGTCCCGAAAAGAACTATTCGATCGATCATATTTATTTTGTTTTACGTTTTTGCGCAGGTATTAAGCCTGGTTTCTACCGTACGGTTGCACGCTCAAATACGTTATCTTATGTAGTACAGCCTAGTAGCATGATGAGATAATAATAGCAGCAGGTTACTCGTCTACATACCCAATGCATTATCCCCTTCTTTTGTTTACTTTCACAAAGTAACCATACCAAGAGAGATTCTCATTTTTCCCTTTAAAGTCTGGCTCGCTTTCGTTTTGTTAACACGTTTGTGCATATGCCAGTCTCGG
This sequence comes from Allodiplogaster sudhausi, assembly GCA_945643635.1. Lineage (NCBI taxonomy): Eukaryota > Metazoa > Nematoda > Chromadorea > Rhabditida > Diplogasteridae > Allodiplogaster > Allodiplogaster sudhausi. Next base: position 7,734,542 of record CALZFC010000009.1, read on the forward strand.
GGTCTTGGCGAGCTAATACTTAGCCAAATAACGCATTCGCAACCACCAGTGGCAGGTGTCGATCATTTCATTATTTCAACTTGGTTTACGCCTAAGTTTGATGAGCCTTCCATCATCATCACTTTTATTGAGTAAATGGACAGCTTTATCTGGTATTGTAGGTGTGCAAGCGCACCAATCGGACGGAACCGCCTCGCTCACTCGGTTGGCAATGGAGCACGTGCGAACTATTCGATGAGACCGAGCGACCTCAGGTAATCATAATAGCAAACATTGAAAACGCAACTTTCTGAGAGAATATCAAAAAAAGTAGATATTCACTTACTTATTTCTTGACAATAGAGAATACAAGCTTATATTGTTATTTAATGCTATTTTAAAAATTAAGGAAGATATAGTTTTGCAAAAGGCGTACTCGTTCAGGCATACCGTTCTGCAACGACTGGATTCCCGACTCGATTCGTGCGATGACGATGACGACATCTCTCCTCCCGCGCTCGCCGCCGTCCCACAACACGACAGCACGGAACGGGAGACCGTGTCCAATGGCGGCGTCTCACCGATACGGTAGCACTATCCATCACTTATCTACTGCAACTGAAAGTCAGGCAGAACGGCATGTTTAGAAGACATCGCGACAGCGACGCGGGCGTGCGGGCGCGCGGCAGTGCGGACGAGAGCGCGCGGCGAGGGAGTGGCCGCGTCGCTTCTGACGTGGCGCACGATGGAGGGGCTGGCCGGCTCGAGCGAGAGTGCCACTCGCTCGCCGACCTCGCTGATAGAGTTGTGAGGCTTTCATTTTTTTTTCATTTTCTGCAGCTATGCAACTTTGTAGACTTGAGACGAATTCTTTCTGAATTCAAGCACTCAACGACAATTTGCCGCAAGAACACGGACGAGCGAGCGACTGCCTCATCATCCACGCCCGAAGGAACGCAACGGCGCCGCTCGAGTCGCGCGTACGCAGCCGGAAATGGACCCGCGACCACCCGACTCCAACCCGCCAATCTCATGGCAAAGGTTCGATTTCGTAGCCTTGTTATTGGTTTTGCAAGAAAAACATTAGCCAAAAGGATGCATACATTAGCGAACATTTGTTTAAGGCTCATGAACACTACCAGACTTGCGGACCGGGCAAGGCGGTACGCGGTTCGAAGGAAAAGATGGTGTATCTTAGAGAGCGCAAGGCTCTCAAAACTATAGGGATCGTTGTCCTTGGTTAGGGATTTATCTATTTCTGCCTTAACATTTTCTAATAACTACGAATCTGCCGGAGAGATTGAAGTATGCAACGCAGTTGAATGTTACAGGTTTTATCGTGTGCTGGATGCCGTTCTTCGTGCTTTACCTCCTCGAGGTCTACCTCGAACATCTCCAGACGAATCTCATGTTCCGCGTCCTCTCTGAATTCTTTTTGTGGCTTGGCTATTCCAACTCGGTGAGAACATTCTCAGTTGATAAGAAGACAGTTTCAAAATGACACTGGGAGAGATCTGAGTGAGATGAGGTTCGTCGAACACTGTGTGAATTCCCGAATAGCGGATTCGTGAAATGTCTCGAGGACTACCTTTCTCGCTATGCCTCATTTCCAGGTGCTTAACCCTATCATATACACGATGTACAACGGTGATTTTCGTCGCTGCTTCCGTGACTTGCTCTCTTTTGGTTGCATCCAACACCATCGGCGCACCATGTCGGTTAAGAAGCTTCATCAGCAGAGCACTATCTTCTAGACCAAGAACCTCTCCAGTGACATTCTCTGCTCGTGGCAATAATCACACAGGAACACATCTGTCTTTCATTCCTTGCTGCCACTGTTGCCAATCTCACAATAATGAACTGTCATAGGCACCTCATTAATTAAGCTCTACATGCATGAACTACTTTAAATCATGAAAAAATATGTCACATTCGAAGGATAGTTGTATTCCTTGCCACATTAGAGAGATTTTTGATTTCGTTCTGTAATCATTCTCTTAACAAACAACTATTCAAGTAATATTAAAGTGAACAACAGCACCCTAATCTTTTTCATGAAATATATACTGTACAATGAATAGGCTATGCTTCTTACAGACGAACGGGTTCTTCTATCAGATACGTGAAAATGTACTTTACTCTGTTATCATACGGTGATTAGGTGCTCTTAGATATGATGCACAAGTTCATGGAGCTTGCGGTTTTTTATTTTTTTTTATATACCATATCCTTCTGCAGGTTGATACAAGTTTGATGACAATCACCGCAGCATTTTGCTAATTTCTGAAAAAATATAGAGGCCATGGCTAATTGAATAAAACTAATGTTGGTTAGAATGCTTGGCTGCCGGTAACTGCTTTAACTTATCAGAGGTGAGCATCATTCAGCGTGCTCCTAAAAATACTATTGCCATTTTGCCTGCCAGTCGTACCTTCAATTGTTTTAAATGTATACATTTGATATTTTTAAGATTTACTGCTTCATTCATAAAATACTATCAACCTACTTGCACTTGTATAAAACATCATCTGACATGAGAGTCACTGACACTTTACAGTGGTTACATATTAAGTACTGGTTTAAAGTCTGATTATATGAAATGTTCTTTTAAATATCTTCCTGAAATACAAGCTCAAGGAGAATGATGAGCAGTATAAAGGAAGAGTGCAAAGAAATGTATATATAGGCGTGTCTCATTTGAACATGAAAATGGTTCTATTTTCATTTTTTTTGTCATTAATACTCATTATCATCGACTGTTTAAGAAACATCTATTTGAATATTCTCAAGCTGTTGGTCTGTGATAGAACATTCATATCCTGCGGTCTAAAACAGATTCAAAATATGAAAGAAATGATTACATCGTTGTTCGATGTTCGGAAAATACTGCGCGTTTCTGCAATCAGAATAAAAAAATTCACAAACAAAGTTGTCCCAGATATCAGAAAGATAGTCTTCTCTCCGAAAAACATTATAATTTAATTCCTTTTAATATAAAATTAGTCAGAAAATTACGAAACGATGAGGCACTTTAACTGCATGCAATTCTTTAACTTTTCACTAAGTGAAGACAGGCGAAGGATGATTCGTTTAATCTGGTTTTTGGCACAGTAATAGAGTGAACATTTCTCAATCAAATAACCTATATATCGCCCCACAATTCTAGCCTTAACTGTATAAATTTGATAGAATTAGGCGGCATTCTACACTGAAGTGGTTGCAGCAGCATACTATTGGCGAGCGTGCTGCGGTGTCCGCGCGTGGTCAATCCTCTTAATATATAAACTAGTCGTGCGTACGCGTCCATCCATCAGTGTACATTCACTTTTCGCTAGGAGCTAACCCTCTCTATCCGGACCTCCTATCTCTTCACATATCAAAGGTTACATTTGCATTCATTTGTCCTCATAATGTTGAGTTAAAGCTCAGTAACCCACATAAAATGGTAGGATTTCATTGAGCTGTTTTACAATATCAAATGCGTTGGGTTACAGAGCGAAATGTCGGACGCTGCACCGTCGCCGACTCCAGCCGCGCCGGCGGCCGCCTCGGCTTCACCTGCGAAGAAGACCAAGGTACGGTTTGATGATAAAAAAAATTATTTCGTTTAAAAAATTTTGTGTCACTTGGTAAAGGAATGTTAACGATTGTAATTCAGATAATATTTGGTATTTTGTTTTTTTTAAAAATTATTTCAGAATTGTGTGGAGATTTCCTCGGTAAAGTGTAATAAACATATTCTCAGGCAGCGAAGCCCAAAAAGACGGTAGGCGACAAGAAGAAAGTGGCTGCATCGCACCCGCCCTACCTGAACATGGTCGAGACGGCTATCAGCAACTTGAAAGAACGCGGTGGCTCCTCGAAGGCTGCAATCCTCAAATACATCATGAGTCACTACAAGCTGGGCGAGAATGCTGTTCAGGTAATTCAAATTCAAGCTCGCTCTTTTGATTTCAATAATCTCCAGCGAATGAAGAATTGTATGTGTTAACTTCAGGTGAACTCGCGGCTGAGGATTGCATTGAAGCGCGGCGTTGTCTCCGGCTCCCTGGCACAGCCCAAGGGAACCGGCGCGTCGGGCAGCTTCAAGCTGACCGAAAAGAAGTTGGCGGCCGCGGCCTCAAGCAAGAAGGAGGCGCCCGCAACAGCCGCTGCGCCCAAGAAGGCCGCCGCACCTAAGAAGAAGGCGGCGGCGGCATCAAAGCCCAAAAAGGTCGCCAAGCCAGCGAAGACAGCAAGCCCAGCTAAAGTGAAGAAGCCAGCCTCAGCGGCATCTCCTAAGAAGAAGGCACCGGCTGCCAAGAAGGCTGCTTCTCCTGCAAAGAAGGCCGCTGCCAAGCCGAAGTCACCTAAGAAGGCAAAGGCCCCAGCTAAGCCAAAGAGCCCAAAGAAGCCTAAGGCGGTAAAGTCCAAGGCAGCTAAGCCAAAGGCTCCCAAGGCTAAGAAAGCTGCTGCCAAGGCATAACATGTTATGGCACTAAGTAATTTTTCCTGTTCCTCGCTACTGATACTCATTTTTTTTAAGGATATCTGATTATGTATTTTAAAATGTAATCACTTGAACATCCTCTATTTGTTGGAAGTCAACCTCCGCCACTAAGATCTCATCACTTGTCGTATATGTTTCCTTCACGTTGTTTTCTGTGTTTAGGATCGATTCACCGATGTACATGTCATTACCGTTACAAGTCCATGCAAGCGCATGAGGTTAAAATGTTTACAACTTAATTTCTCCCTTTCAGCCAGATATGTATTTCAATACAAGGCTGAAAAATCCTGGTCGGAAACACTTTTAATGGCATTTAGACGTACAAGTACTTACACTTGCTATTTTATTTCTGTTTCCTCATATTTATGTTCGATTAGACCCAGATGCATTACGCGTGCATGCGTTGCTTCGATGATGGAGGAGGCAGGCTTGAACTGTTTGCTGCGTTGAAAGCGCAGCAGCAACATCGATTGGTGCGAGCGTAGTGATGGACGCCGGCCCCAGCGCACTGGCAGGTGCAGTGCACAAGATAGGGGGGAGAGAGTGCGCGACATTGAGAGATACCAGAGAAAGAGTAAGCAATGAAGGAATGATTTGATGGAGAGATGCAGGCTGGCTCTATAGCGCGCGCATTTTGGATCTCCTTAGGAAAGAAGTGCTTAAGCTGTGGGATGGATGTCTAAGAGGAGACGAAAAAGACAGACAAAGGAAGAACTATGATGCACACATAAAATATGTCACTTGTCTGAGTGGATGGCTCTGTAACAAATGCAGCAGGAATTCGCCATATTTCTTATTCACAGAAATATTCGTATCGCTTTATTTTCATTATTAAAAACTCCCCTTTGGTAGAACACCTTTTTCCTCCAATTATCCAATTCCTTAACGTATATTCCTTGGGTTGCGCTTACATGTGTAAGAATAAGTTCCTTTATTTCTTAATTAGACATAAGATTATACATGAAACAGGATGGCAGAATTCTCCAAAATGAGGGACAAAGTGTACCATAATAGGTAAAAAAAACGTACCAAATTACTCAAAAGAAATCTCAATTTTTAAAAGGCAATGACAAGGCTGCTTCATGTGCTATGTACTGAAAGAACTGTGCACACCATTGAAAGTCAACGGGAATTCTGGGATAGGGAAAGCTGCGAACAAATACGGAGAAAACCGGATTGTGACATAAGAATGGATGGATTGGTTACAAGACGATTGGGGGATGGGGGACGAATTGGCAGGAAAGCGGTGGGAGATGTCGACATGCTTTATATGCATACGCAGATATGCCCTACTGCTTGGAATTGCCTGACATTCAGATATACGGATAAGTTATGAAAAAAATCAAAAGAAGCTGCGATAAAGGCCTGCCTTTTAGTCAGCTAGAACCGGTTTCATTGCGTTAGATAAAGATCATCCTAGTAGTTAGTCTTTAGCAGATACAGCAGACATTGTTTCTATTTGATTTGTTTACGGATATAATAAGTCTCCGTGCTAATAGATGACACAAGCTAGGAAGCGGCACTCATCAGGTCGCCTTCTCTAATGGTTAGAGAGGGCCATCACAGCTTACAATTAGTGAAAGCGGCACAGGAAGCCAAAGGACATGTATGATAATGTGGAATGAACAAGCTGATAATAGAGAGAAATGGATACAGGGTGTACCCCTCAATTCTGAGGTCTATTTCTTATTATTGAACATGGCTGCGAGACTCTTTACATCGGCAGAGGCGCTGCTGACCAGATCAGGAGAAGCGGCTCTCTTCTCATTCGAGGAAGGGCTGGTCGACGAAGCAACAGACATGTCGTCAGGCACACGAGACTGCAAAGCAAACAGCTGCTGCGCCAACAACTGCCATGCGAGATTCTAGCTTAATCAAAGGTCAGGGCAGGGAAAATTAACGCCTTTCTACGCCCTATTATAGATCAGGGTGAAGTATGGACAGTAGAAGAGAAAAACAAAACTTCACCCAACACTTTGTTCTGTTTCACCATTGCTAAATGCACATTCTGCTTGTATGAATGAATACCTTAAAGCGCACAGAAAATGTCAAAAAGACTTGTCAGTTGTTTCAAAGACGTCACACACCTTGGGCTTGTGTGGTGGCGGAGGAGGCTTGATGTCCGGCCGCAGACTCTCACTCCGACTCACTTTCGCTTGTTTCTTTGGCGGTGGCGGTGGAGCCTCTCTAAAAGTCAAGGAAGATAGGCATGCAAATCAAGAAGGGAAATCAATAATGACTGGCAGCTGCCAAACAATCATGGAAAGGTTCAAGGAATACCATAGTTGTCCGCTGAAGGTGCGTCGCCGAAATGCCACTAAAGACTTCATTAAGTCACAGGGGGGAACTGACGATCGAATCCCAAGTTCGTTTCCGTGTTCGGCGTAGAGCTGGACGATGGCAGATTCGCGCGGACGCGTTGGAGCGGCGGGTAGAGCGACACTCGGCCTCGGCAGGGTCGGACTCCGCTGCAGAGTCACGGACACTGCGGTGGGTGGTGGAAGCACCGGAGTGAGGGGAACACTCTGCAAAGTGGCGCTTGTGGTCACTCGCTGAGTCGGCTGTCTTCACTAGCCATACACTTTGTCAGCAATAATCTAAGACGCATGAACCTTGAATCCAATGGTGCTGGAAGCAACAGGGTGGGCGCACGCGCCGCTGAGGAGTGGATCGGGTGAAGTTGCGGGCGATGACGTCATGGATGACGAGGCGAGGATGCGCGGCGGTGCCGCCGAGTACGTCACGACGGGCGCGGCGTCCGGAGAGTCCCCCCAAGCCGCGTTGAGGCTGTCCTTCTTCGCCTTTGTCATGCGACGCGAGCCAGAAGGCGGCGCCGGCGCCTTCCGCGTAGGCACGAGAATGCCGCGAAGGCGCAGGCGTTCTTTAAGCTCATGCCAGATGCTGAAAGCTCGGCAATCAATATACGACTGTGTACTAAAAAATAATAATTTGATCAGGTTTTTTCACAATACGTGAAAATTTGGTTACGGAATTTAGAAATATTCCAAAAGTTTTCGCCATTCCTGACGATAAATATGGTCAGGAATGGCTAACATTGGAATTTTTTTAATTCCGGAACAAGATCTTCGCCTATGGTTTTAGTTGAAATCGTCTTCAGAGACTTGTCTGACTGTCAAGTATATAGAATATAACAGATGAAGAATGTCAGCTGACATTGCAGGCAGGAAGCCCTTTCCCTTCTTGCGCCAGTGCCACGTGGCGACTGCGAACGCGCCGATGCACAGGGCGAGGAAGACGAGCGCGATCACGACGACGTCGGAGCCACGCGAGAAGTTGGCCGGATTCGAGTTGACCGAGCCGCCCAGGCCGGGGATGTTGCACGACACGCCGCCGTACCCATTCACGCAGTGGCAGTTGCCCACGTTGTTGCAGATGCCTGGAATATGTAGAGAGGCTGAGTGGAAAGATAGTGAAGGGAGACATAGTAGATAGAAAGAAGGGGGTGGACGCAGAGTGGGGAGAGGAAGAAAATAGAAATGCGGAGAGCGAACACAGCGATACCCTTTCCGTTGCAGTCGTCCTCGCACTTGCTGGTCGTCTTGGTGATGTCGCTGAGCGGGACGCACTTGGACTTGAGGCAAACTCGGCCGTCTCCGCATTTGGTGCCGTCGAGTGTCATTCCCGGAGCACCGCGACGCTGAAAGGACTTCTTGATCTGGCGCCTCCTAGCAATGGATACAAAAAATAACAACACACCTACAATACAACTTTTTCGAATCCCCTCTTCTGAAGCGTATGTTTCGACTTGTTCAACATAGGAATTACACAAGATGTCTTTGTCCTCGTGTGACTCCTTTCTGCCTGCTAGAGCAAGTCTTCTAACCTGGCCGCTAGTGTCGTAGAGAGTCTGCACAACATAGCAGGCAGAGTGCGCAGTGCGGTCCCCTCGGTAGACGAATGAGTTCGCCACCGTGACACTACTCGCGTCGCCAATGACCGGCCGCTCCGCCTCCGTCTCGCAGTGCAAACGGCCGCACAAGAGATCCCTGCACAAGGCACAGCCTGTCATCATGAGGTGGAATCACAAGCAGATACGCAAGGGGAAGTGTCGGATAAAGGCAGAGACGAACTCTTGTGCGCATTTAGAGTAGTTCTTCAAGAGCGGATCGTAGCCGCAGTTCCCGTAGATGCTGCCCTTGGTGTTGGCGGCGTAGCACTCCTCGGGCGCGGCGCGTCCACTTGCACCCCACAGCGCGCGGCACTGCTCGTCCCGGCCGCTGCCGCATTCGCCATTCGAGCAAAAGCCCTGCACATCATAACATCATGATCGTAAGAAGACTTCATACAAGGTCGGAGTGCCCGGCATTTTTGGCTCTACTCAACAACAGTACCATCGATAATCTAAAATATCACTAATGGCCCGTACTGACCCTCGTTTAATACCCACTGACTGAATACGCAAACCGGCAGCTACCTCATCGTGTCCGGGACACACGGCGCCGTCCTGGACGTAGAAGTCGGCCGGGCACTCAGCCGTCTCGCCGTTGCAGAACTCGGCGAGATCGCAGACGTTCGTCGCCAATCGGCAGGGAGTCGCGCGCTCCTTCGGCTGTAGAAAAGAGACGGTAATGATAGTCTTGGAATATACATGATTGAATGAGAGAACTTGTATCGCTTCAGAAGTTTCTGACAAAAAAGGACTGATTGACATTGGAAATCGTAGTGATAATGCTCTTTAAAAAAAAGTTCCCAACCTGACACGTGCTCAGGTCACAACACTGACCCGCCGCGCATCTCGCTTTCTCTGTCAACCTGCATTCTTTCGCGTCGCAGCAGTCGTGGGTGCAACCCTGTAAGAAACTGTCGTCCCTCGTTCTTTCTCTCCCTCCCCACCCCTTGGCCGCAGTCGCAGTCCTCGCCGGCCTCGATGATGCCGTTGCCGCAGACGGCACTGCCTCCCTTCTGGTCGGGCTCGTTCAGCAAGCAGAGATCCACACCGCGGCCAAGCGACGTCGCCAAGTATTCCAATGAGCAGGAAGACCAATGAGATGGTGGCGAGTACCTGCAATACATCGAACTACTCGACCGACTACCTAACAAACATCTCTCGTTGTCAGCTCAGGTCAGTAAAGCCGATCGTTTCTCATTTGGAAAAGAGCTGGAAAGGTACAGTAGAAGCAGAAAGCAGACCCGGCAGATGCGGCCATGATGCAGTGCGCGGTCTGGCCTTTCTGCGCGGGACACTTGCATGTCTCGGAGTAGTCCACATCGTGGTCCATGCCGAAGTTGTGGCCCATCTCATGCGCAATCGTCGATGCCACGAGTGCGGCGTTCTTGTCGTGATCCTGCAGATATTCTCATATCTATCTCTGATACTAAACGCACCGTACAAAATGGTTGAAAATAAAGTATTAAGAACACTTTTCATGCTTTAGCAAAAAGGATTGCTTCTGTTAAAAGTTTTCAATGTAGTAACCCTGATATAATTTTCGAAATTTATTTAATCATTAGATGTTATTGTGTAAAAAAAACTCATTTAATGATTGGAATAGTACTAGCTAGTACAAACCACATTGATTCCACCGGAATAGTCAAAGGAGCACATTGTGCCCTTGAAGGCCTTTCCGATGACCGAGCTAAAGCGAACATTTCTGAAACAGAAAAAATTACTTCCCTAAACACGAAACATACTGGTATTTCGATTTCAGTTATCGGTAGTTGTTTCACTACCGTGAGAGAGGTTCCGGCAAACAACTCCAAAATGAAACATGATACTTACAAGGGAAGCCTCTTTCCATAACCCAGCCAATCCTGATCCAAGTAAGTTTCCTATGTAGTCCTTCTCGAAAGATGTGTACTAAACTATATTAAAACTGCGCTCGTCGCATTTGCGATTTTATATGAATTTTTTAAAAATGAGTAAAATTTACATACGAAATGCTCGAACTTTATCAGTCGTGGTTTTGACTCTACAAACGTGGCGTTGGCAGCGTAGTGGGTTGCGCTCCCGCCTTCAATTTTCGAGGTCTGGGTTCGATCCCCTTTGGTGACGAATATTTTGCTGCTACTGTTTTGTTTACAGGGATAATAAAGGGCACTCTAAAAGGTATTTTTAAGCGATTTTGAGTGTATGCAAAACTTTATTATAATACTTTTGCGATGTACTCTATAAGAAAAATTTTCGGCAATATCTTACTTCTCCAAGATTTGCGATCCGAAAGAGGCCGTCCCAAATAGGGAAAATTTTTCCGAAAAAAATTTTTTGTTGAAACTTTCCCCAGGGAGTTATATGATGCCAGGAAACCGAATCTGAAATTCGTTTTGCTCGATTTTGCCGTTTCCAAGAGTTACAGCAGGTTTTCCGTGAAGTCAATTTCTCTCGGCATGGTAATACTTACTGATCTACCGTAAGTTCCGAAAATTACGAAATCAATCAAAACGCACCTCATATTTGGTTTAGTCGACACAAATATCCCCCAATTAGGGAGTTCTAGTAATTCGTTTTGCTCGATTTTGCCGTTTCCAAGAGTTACGGTAGTTTTCGGTAATTGACATATTTGCTTCAAATTTACTAGAACTCCCTAATTGGGGGATATTTGTGTCGACTAAACCAAATATGAGGTGCGTTTTGATTGATTTCGTAATTTTCGGAACTTACGGTAGATCAGTAAGTATTACCATGCCGAGAGAAATTGACTTCACGGAAAACCTGCTGTAACTCTTGGAAACGGCAAAATCGAGCAAAACGAATTTCAGATTCGGTTTCCTGGCATCATATAACTCCCTGGGGAAAGTTTCAACAAAAAATTTTTTTCGGAAAAATTTTCCCTATTTGGGACGGCCTCTTTCGGATCGCAAATCTTGGAGAAGTAAGATATTGCCGAAAATTTTTCTTATAGAGTACATCGCAAAAGTATTATAATAAAGTTTTGCATACACTCAAAATCGCTTAAAAATACCTTTTAGAGTGCCCTTTATTATCCCTGTAAACAAAACAGTAGCAGCAAAAAATTCGTCACCAAAGGGGATCGAACCCAGACCTCGAAAATTGAAGGCGGGAGCGCAACCCACTACGCTGCCAACGCCACGTTTGTAGAGTCAAAACCACGACTGATAAAGTTCGAGCATTTCGTATGTAAATTTTACTCATTTTTAAAAAATTCATATAAAATCGCAAATGCGACGAGCGCAGTTTTAATATAGTTTAGTACACATCTTTCGAGAAGGACTACATAGGAAACTTACTTGGATCAGGATTGGCTGGGTTATGGAAAGAGGCTTCCCTCGTTAGAAGGCCCAAGTTAGATTCGGGGTGGAATAACATTTCAAGGAACACAATATCGATACTTCCCCGTGCGCCTGCTCTGGTAGCAACAAAAAGAGAAGGTGAAACTAACGTGAGCATATGGGCGTTGTCGTTTGGATGCTCCCGCTGGAAGGTCTTGCGATACTTGAGGAACTCGTCGAGAGTCCCGTCACTCGACTCCGACTTCACTGCGATCTTGTCGGCATCCGACCACACCTCCGTGTACACCAGACGAATCTCGATGTTCAACGGCTTGTAATACTGCAAATGATGCAACGAATAAGACTCATATCTGGTGACTATTCCGTCAGGATTTCAGTAAAAAAAACCGCTTACATAAAATATTAAAATAAAGCGAAAACAAAAGGGGTACCGAGTTTAGCATGTTGGCAAGAGTGTGAAGGCGGTCATTTGCAGCCTTCGCGTTATTACCATACTTCTCGAACTATAAAAAAGATGATTGAGGGTGAAATACAATATAGAATACCATGAGATTAGATGAGAGAAGTGTAAGGTTACAAACATCTATGGTTCTACTAAAAAATGATAACCATATCAAGCACTACGCTCTTCTTCAATTAGTAGTCACAATCGGAAAAGGTGGCAATTAAGAAAGGGAACGAAGGTTTGCATTACTTTACGTTATTATGATACTGTACCAAAAAAACATAACCGACTCACACGGTACTCTAAGTAAGAATAATTGCGGTAATACTGAAAAAGGACCAAGAAAGAATAGCACTGGGAGCGGCTCACAATGGAGTAGTCAGCAACGAAGGCGAACTCGACAAAGCGTAGCTTCTGCAGTGAAGAAGCGTACGTCGCGTAGTACGGCGGATTGCGCTCCATCACGGAGCGCCGCTCACGACGAGGGACGACAATGTCTAAGCAAGACCGCGTGAAGGGAAACAGCACTCACCATATGCCATATTGCCAAAAAGTTACCAAAAAGGAATACGTGGTTGCTCCTCGGAGAACTCAGAACTCAAAAAAACGCTATTTCAAGAAATCCCCATCATAAGCACATACCACATGACTGGATGTGCTGCGGTAGCAAAGAAAAGCGGCCGTCAGCATCGACGTCGAGGATGAAAAGATTCGACGGAGTCCGAAGAATGGCCGAGATGCCGGAGACGCTGCAGGCAGACAGCGAAGAGTGAGCGCGGCCGGCTAGCTCCGCTCCCGTAAAATGGCAGTTCGCGTCCTCAAATGAGCAATAATAATCACTCGGACTACTCCTATAAAAGCAGATTTTAACTTTTAACTTGAGGTTCACTTGAAATAAGAAAAAAAAACAGCGTCAGCAAAAGCGATAAAACATTAAATATGTCAGCAAAATCAGTTATAAAAAAAATTACTAACCAGTGCAGAAGTTGACGGCTGACGAAGAGCCGAGCTAGAGAGTAGTGCACTGAAGATACCAATATTGATAATAGAAATTTAAAAATCTCTTAAAATTCTCATCAACCGACTTGTTGTGTTCGTAATCGACTGTGAAGTGGAATCGGCCATCGATGTCAGTGAATGTGAGCGGAAGATGGGAGGAGTTAAGGGCGAGCTGTACAAGGGAAGCGGCGGAGAGAGGGACAGTGAAGTCATCGTGAGAGAGTAGAATGGGGCATCGAAGAGAGGGTGCAGCCACTGCTGTCATGCTGCACAGCAGCACGAGCAGCAGAGGAGGTAGGCCGTGGTGGAGGGACAGCTTGGAAAGCAGGGAAGAGAAGAAGAGGATAAGGCCAATTCACGCCTAGGGATACAATCGCTCTCCCTCCTTCCTAGAGTGTCGGATGTAGTCGATGACACATCTGAACAGGCACACTCAGGTGGGTTGGTTCAGTGGCGAGGGGAGGAGGAAAGCGAGCTGAAACAAGTGCAGAGAGAAGGAACGAAAGAGAGGACAGAGGAATATGATGGTAGCGGATGCGCAACGCTTGACCACTATGGGCAATCGAAGGACAGCATGAAGCAAGTACGACAGAGGGCACGTGATTGACAAGAGAGCGAGAGAGAGAGAGAGAGAGAGAGAGAGAGAGAGCGAGAGAGAGAGAGAGAGAGAGAGAGAGAGAGAGAACGCAAGAAAGGGCAAGTCGGCGGCCGTCAAAGTACAACGAACTGGCAATAAACTTTAGGCTATTTCCTAGAAGAGACTATGGTTTGTATGTAAAAGAAAGTTGAGCTAAGCAACCGAGAATTATAAACACAAAAAATAACAAAAATAACCCTACTGAAAAATACAAATTCGGGTCAGTACCAAAAAAAAAGAACACTATTCTTCCATCCACTCTGCGTCTCTGTATAAGGACACTCTACCCGTCTGACACCCTTACCTAATTGCTCGGTCAAACGGTGATAATTAGAGCAACGTGCGGTGGCATCATTCCTGATTATGTATTTAACGGGGAGGGTCAAGCAGTTGAAGATGAGAAACGGTTCCAGTATCTAACAACCCGAAAGTATTTACATCAATTCCAGTATGTAACAACCCGAAAGAATTTACATGAATAAGAGTAAAGAAAGGAGAATATTAAAACTTTGAAGCTTTGATAAGAGAAAGAGAAGGTAGAGAGAGAGAGAGAGAGAGAGAGAGAGAGTAGCAGTATCGCCATCGATTATAGAGCGAAGTCTAACACATGCGCGTTGAATGAGTCACCGCCTTCGTCTGTTCTTCTCACTCTGCCAAACTCTCCCTTCCGCTCCACTCCTTCTCCTCATTTCCCCTCTCTGCCTTCCCGAAGTGTCTCGATCACTGCTTACCTTTTCATCTTTAACCTTCCCGTTCAGACTTCATTCAGCCAGCTGACCCTTGTCAGCTGATGGAGTAACAATAGGTTAATGTGTCGCTCTTCCACAACAACGCCAGGCTAGTTAGTTGGTGGTAATCCTTGACTAAACAGTAAATAGGGTTCACAATTGTTGGCCTAGCAATTTTTCTACCAGGATTTTCGACGGACATCTACGTAGCACTCAAGGAGAAATCGAAAGGGAATATGCCGTTTCATTTGAAACAAAGAAATTAGAATGAAGGCGGATTTCTCTGTTTCTCTGGATCTGCCAGAAATGTCTAATGCAACGCTTTCTACATATATGTATATAAAAAGCAGGATTGGATAGCTAGACGCAACGGAAAGGAAGAAGGGGAAGCGAGAGTTTGTAAATACAACGAGTAAATAAAGGCCAAAGAGCCAAAGAGAGGAGACAATTGATTTAGAGGTCACGAGGGGCATCTCCTTCCAACACCTGTCAAGCGGACACGTTACGCGAGTTTTTTTCACCGGGGGTTAAGTCATTCATTACGAAATCTAATATTACTCTTGTAGAATTCGACGGAAATAATCATTTATTACCTTAAAATGGTGATAAAATTCCATGTTTAAAGGTGAATAATAAAATACAATGATTTGTCGACAGCGTAGATTGTTCTACTTCCCCTTGAATCGATCGCCGGAGTCGGTCGAGAGACAGCCGGCGCCGACTCCGTAGCCGACTCCCTTCGGGCCGAACTTGCGTCCGTGGCACTGGCGGCAGTACAGCTCCTTCTCGTGCGGCGCCACCGTCACGGAGTCGAGTGACTTGTTGCACATGCTACATTTCACACTTCTTCTTCATGGGTCCACTTTTACTTGCCCACCATAGATGAAAATATGTCTGAGCAATTTCAATTGCAGTATATCAACCAAGTAAATAAATAAGAAAAGAAAGCAGCCGACTTGCACTTGAAGCATGCTTTGTGCCACTTGAATCCACCTCCGTTCATTTCCTCTGCGTGGTAGACAGACGAGCTGCATCGCGGACACTTTGCCTGCGGCGTGGCTTTGAAACTCATCTTAAAAAAAGAAAATTTGTACGTTTCTGTATCCAAAGGAGCATTGTCAGATACTCCACGATTCTAGCGCGCTTGAAACTCTGAGAACTAATCAAAACTTTAAATATCACATCTAGCCTCAGGTTCTTTTCTAAGTTAATTTTTCAGATTGCTTCAAGAAATTTAAGCAAGAACTTCTTCTTTCGGCAGAAAAGGAGGCAACAGCCCATGTACTGAGACAAGAATGCTCTTCTTTTGTGTCTGTCTGCTTCGCTTGTATTACTCATGCCATTCATGACTCATTTCTTCGTTTCAATATTTTACCATGCCATTCAAGTCGCTCCCATCTAAGCCTAATGTCAAACAAGTAGCGAAAATTGATTGGCCAGCCATGGATTTATCGGCAATATCGCGGACGTGCTGACAATGTCGCCACGTACATACATATTTTCATGTAAATATTTCATACGCTATTGCAAAAATGACCAGCTGCACATGTTAATCTGGTAAAGGCAATGTCTGCATAAAATAATTTTGCGAGAATGAGAACATTGAAAAAATTGATCTAACAAGATTCGAACTCAATAATATTAGTCTTAATTGTTGACCGTCGTCCCTTCATTGGCAAGTCAGGAACACACGGATTTTGTCGCCGCCATGTAAAGCTTCTCTGGAAAGATTTGATAACAAAATATCGTAAAATTTTTGACTAGCGCATTCTACTCACTTCTTGGGAGCAAACAAATAACTTTATTTTAGAGTAGACATAGATGAGTCGGCAGAGAAAAGAGAGAACAAGAGAGAGAGAGAGGGAGAGAGAGAGAGAGAGAGAGAGAGAGAGAAAGAGAGATGTTGTCAGTCCTCGTCCTTCAACAAGTCCCTCTCATGTCGTGCATCGCCCACATGCTTCTTGATATCCTCGATAGCCCGATTCGCGTCCCTCCAGTCCTCATCTTCCATCGCGCCCTTGCCCATGAACTTGGCCTCCTTCGCCGCATCCTCGCAGATCTGAAAAGGAATGACTCCAAGTAGAACGTTAATTCAGCTTAAACATTTAACAAAATTTTCCCTAATCTTTATTCTGCTGGGTTTTGGTAACAGAGCAATAGAAGCTGCCAAAAGATAGCTTTTATGAAACCACTATGGAGATGAAAGAAATAGAAGTGGAGAGAGGTGTATAAGGCCTGAGAGATTTGTAGAATGACTTACTTTGAATGTTTCGTCGTCCGCCACATCCAGGTAGCTCTTGCTCAGTTTTGCAAGGGTCAGATAAATGGCCAGACGCTCTGGATGATTCTTATCCTTCCATACCTTGCGTGCCGCCATGAAGATCTCCAGGTACATCTCCTGTTGACGTGAGAAGCTACTGTGATTATTAAGTAGACACTTATGTAATCCAAGCTAGCAATCCCTTCTAGAACACTTGCTAACCATAAGAGAGCTGAGAATAATTTGCAATCTCGAATCTCGACTCCTCGCTAGCGAAGACTAGTCTTCACTTATGAAGCCACTTATATGTATGTATATGCATTTGCTTGCACGGGTTGGAACGTCATTTTAAGAAACATATACCTCTCGAAGCTAATTCTATGTGACCAACTTCTATTTTCTGGTTAAAATTTTTAGAAATGATGTGATATTCAAAGAGAAGCACAGAAAGCAGAGCAGACAGAACGAGAAGGAACCTTGAGCTTGCACCAAACGTTTTCCCGCTCCTCTTCTCGCGCGCATCTGTTCATCTTGCTGCATGCTTCGTAGACCGCGTCCACGTAGCTGCTCAGCCACGCCGCCTCCTTCCTGCACATCTTCCATCTCTTTTCTTCTTCCTGATCTACCCACATGGATCGAGATACCAAAAGAGTATGATGTACATACTACGTAACATAACACTAAAGGATAACATACACGAGGGTGCGCCCCTCGAGAATCTCAATTGCCGCATTGCAGGCGTCCTTCTTTTCGTCTCCAAATCCGGAGCTGCAAGTGTGACGGTGTCAATGGCATTAGATGGCAGAGACAGCCTTTGAACTTTGCTGACCTGGTAATCTTGGCTGTGAGCACATTCGATAGGATGGCCATCTCGCTGCAGCTCAGCTCGTCCTCCTTGTTGTCCACGAACTCCTGAATCGCCGCCAACGCCTCGTCGGCCTGCAGAATGGCATTCACTCATAACAGGCTTAAAGGAACACGAAACCCAACCGTAATCTATTTAAAATTTTCTGACTATTAAAGTCGCTTCTCTTTAAATCACATGCTCCCTCGTAATTGCCTCAGTCAGACGCGAATTTAAGAAAGAATTTTTTGTCTTCTTTAATACCATGCGACTCTTCTTCAACTCACCTTGTCGTCGTCAGCGAGGTCTTGCGCCTTCTCAAAGGAAGCGTGGCGTCCTTCTGTGACCACCTTGGTTGGCGGCGGAGGATTCGCTTGTTCTTCTGCTTCAATATTTTCTTCGTCAGCATCAGCACTTTCTGAGACTACTTCGACCACCTCGGCATCCTCCGTATCCTCCATGACTTCTGCCATGCAAACATTTAAAAAAAACTAATCAACAATGAATGCAGGAAGGCGGCCTGAAAATCTAATATGACCGTCTGAGTTGCGAAACAGAGAAAAAAACGCGAAAAATCTAGAGTATAAAAATTATATCAGTGGAATATTGTTGTAATTAAGAGTTCACGATACAGAAATGAAACTGCCACGATGACAATGGCTCCAGCGTAAAGCCGAGCTGAGAGATAGTGATAGCGGGCTCTTATGACAACAGGTTAAAAGCTGCCTGAAGGGACCCTCTCGCAGTTACTCGTGCTGCTTCACTTCTTCCCTAACACTTCTGCGACTTCTCCCTCTCTCTCCTCTCTCTCCTCTCTCTCACCTCACTCTCCTCTGAGTACTTGCAGACTGAGAGCGGCGGCTGTGTTGATGGTTCTGCGCTGGTCGGCAGGCGATGGATTGAATGTGGCACTGGATTTCTCTCGTTCTCTCATTCCCTCATCTCATCTCTTTCTCTGTTTCTCTTTTCTTCTTTCTCTCACTTAAGCTTTCCTTTCTTCTTCTCTCTTCCTCTTTCCCCCTTCACCTATTCCTCTATTTCTCTGTTTTTCCTACTTCTCTAACTTCACCCCTCTTCCCTCTCTCTCTCTTTCTCTGTCTCTCTCTCTTTCTGTCTCTCTCTCTCTCTCTCTCTCTCTTTCTTAGTGTATTTGTGCATGTGTGCCCTCAGCCGCCTGCCTCTGCTTATCCTCATCTCCTTCAGTCTATCGTGTCCTCGTCCTCCTTCTCATCCTCTTCCTCCTTACACTTCCAACCTCAGCACAGGGTGAGGCCGCCTCCCCGGCAGGTGGCGTCCCTCCTTGTCAATCCTAAAAGTGAAAGAAGAAAGGCAACAAAAAACTACCTTTTAAAATACAAATTTGTGTGTACATAATTCTAATTATGCTGAAATCTTGGAAGGGTACATTAAGGTTGTTATAGTGGTGGAACAGCTTAACAGTAGCCGATTTTAAATTAGCAACCTCTGCGGCAGTAGTATAGTGTCGCTTTTCTGTGGCTAAACATGAGGTTACTGGAATAAGAATAGAGCCTCTGCCACCATATTTCGCCCCTTGTTTTCAGTTAATGTGCTCCTCTCCATGTGCTTACCTCAAAATGGTTGGGGGGGGTGTATCGGACAGCATCAGACATGCTGAATCTTACTACCAGTAGGCTGACCATGATTATAATTCAGACAAAGCCAGATAGCGGAGGGAGATAAAGAGAACGTTTGCTTATTGTTAGCCTGATGTCATTTTGCCATAAGGATGGCAGTGTTCTTTCTCCCTGCTCTATATCGCTTTGTCTGGACCGGATGCTAACCACAAAATAGCATCAGGCTAAGTGCATACATAAGAAGAGTGCTTGACTATGCGATAGTCGCAGATGTCCATATTTGAATCATGTCAGCAACATCCCGTTTGGACACAGAAAAGCAACACCTAGATATGTCTGTATGTATCATGGCGGCTGAAGTGCAGAACACTTCAGGGCCATATGGCAGAGAACGAAGTGCGAGAGAGAGAGAGAGAGAGGGAGAGAGAGAGAGAGAATGACAGTGAGAAGGAAATTGAGTGAGAGACAAAAAAACATTGAGATAGTGAGAGATCAAGAAGAGCGAGGAAAAAAATATTTTTGCCAAATGGAAGGAATGGTAGGGCAATTCAAACAAATAGGCATGCCTAGATTCCTTTAACAAAAAGAATAAAATGTATTGGCAGACCGTGGCAAAAATTTTGCAATTAACATTAGCGCTCTTGAATTGCTCGATGAGATAAAGCACGAGTAGAATAGGAGGTGGAGAAGAAGAAGAAGAAGAAGCGGATGGCGACGTGTTAACGGCGCAAGGCATTCAATTGTACGGATATGCAGATGCATTGCTTTGCACATTTATCGCTTACTCTCCATTGCGCTTTTTCACCTTAATTTCCCGTTCCGCCCGCTGCTTTCTTTATCCCATCTGGCCTTTCCTATCCACTTCTTCTTTTGCCTCTTCTTCTTCGTTAGATCTTCGTTGCCGTGGAGGCGATGCAAGAAGAATCGGATAACAACCGAGCCTTTTACGATTTCTCTAATTCCGGATATGGCCATCTCTTTCATCCTTCTTTCCCTCTCTCCCCCTCTCTCTCACTCTCTCTCTATCTCTCTCTCTCTCTCTCGAGTGACGGGAGAAGCAAAAAGAAGAACGTGGAGCCGCGAAAACGGATGGAAACCAAAATGGGTGGGTGCAAAGGAGGAATGGCGATAACTACAATGGGAAGGGTGGTCTTGCCAAATGACTGAGGAACAGCACTCGATTCCTCTCCGCCTCAATCACTTTTTCATCCGCGCATCTTCGAGTCTTCCTTTTCTTCCTCAGGCTTGCCTAACTGGCCTGCCGCAGCCTTGTCTAGGCACGTCGCCCTGGGTGGTCCCAAACCGTGCAAGTGTGCACTTAGTTCCCTTCTCTCTCTTTCTCTCTCCTTCTTCGTTCTCCCTTGCATCTTTTCTTTCACATCATTTCCTCCTTTCGATGCATTGTGTTTTCTCTCTGCTGGTTGTATGCTCTTTCTTGGTTCATTTTATACAGCAAATGACCTCGAGGTGGATTCAGATGTTCAAAAATGACTTAAAACAATTTAATGCAACAAATTAAATTTCGATCGGCCACGCAAGGGATATGTTCTTTTCTCGGTTTTTTAATCCTTACTTGTATTGTATTTCTCCTCAATGAGCAGTGAAAACTCACAGAAACGTATGACTGTTTTTTCATTAAGATTGACAAATAATGGCTACTCAACCGCAGTCGCGTCGCTGTATATTCAGCCAAGACAGAGTCAATTCAACTGTGATTTTCAGTCAAATGATAAGGCGCCAGCCACGGTGGCCTCACTGGAATTCAAGACTGGCATGGGTCGGTACGTTGCCCAAGTGCCGCTGTACCACGAGTGGCCCAGCTGGATGAAGGAGCACTTCGGTCAGCATATTCCTTACTTCATTAACTTTAATTGCTCAACTACTTATTTTCAGACCGCTTGATGAAGGTTTACTCAAAGATGTCGAATCTTGGCCCCGCCTCAAATTGGAGCGCTGTCTTCAATTATACGGTTGCAAGGGTGCATATGAGACTGCATGTTGCGTACGTGGACATCTTGAGCAAAATGGAACAATATAGGCAATTAGAGGCGGTCCGGAGTAATACCGTTGCGGAGAGAACATGTACAAAGAAAAAGGCCTGCAAGTGAAATCCGGAAGCCAAGGGGTAAGCGAAATTTGATTAAGGGAGCTGTCCGTGGAGATCACAATGCAATCTAATTTGGGCAGAGGGGGTCAGGCTTGCTTCAAATATAGCTTTGCTTTTGAAAAACTCATATAATTGTTTTAATTAAGTTAAAAGGGTGTTTCTCCTTGGCATACTGGAAAATGTAATAGATGACAACATTGTTCGCTTCTACATACGCCTGCCTGTCTCTCTCTGTCTCTCTCCCTCAGCCGCTGTCCAGGATGGGCTCCATCGATAAGTCATTTCCGGGTGGCGTTGATAATTTTGCCAGCCAATACCTTAATTTTTTCATCTCTGGCAGAAAGCTGAGCCTAATTGCGTAAAAACAAAAGAAGGTACTGAAAGTGGTTGTAAACAAGCGTCTACTGGTCAGGCCGGTTGCTGCAGACGAATATTGGCTGCACATTAGTCACGTCCGATTAGGTTCCTGATACCAGAAGACCTTATTTGGAGAATTCAATTGCTTATAGCAACAAATAATGTTAAATACTCGAAGAAACAGAAGAATGCTATAACATTAAAAAAACCATGGGAAAAGAGTTTGTTCAAAATGTTTCGAGGAAAGCAGGCACAAAAATCGACTGGATTATGCTACAATTGTTCATATGTAATAGAAGATACTCATACTAATATACTCCAAAGCGAGAACATAAAATTGTAGACGTACAACTACCAGATCAGCCACGGTCTCAGTGTCTTCCGCTCGATCGAATGGGCCCGGCCCATGGAGGAGGACAACTTCTTTTCGCATCCGACCGTCTGTCAGACTTTTCTTTTCTTCTTCTTTCATAGGCTATTCTTATCAGCGGCAAATACATACCGTTTCAATGAACAGTTGTTCTCAATCATTGACTTGTGCAAGGATGAAGTAGAGTGAGATGGCAGGGGCCTACATCTGCCTGTCCCTCCCGTTCGTCGCGACTTCACTCACTATCTTTGCTCTCCTCTTCGTTTACATCCCGCGAGTCTGCCGTCATGAACGTCAGAAGATTCTTGATGATATTCAGTCAGCAGCTTTTTTATTATTCATTCAAATCATACATCTATTTTTATTTATCTGTATTATAATATTATGTTTGAGAAGTAACAATCGACCATATTCGACCAGCTTTTAAATGCTTCTTTTGATATTTTAAACAGCTAATACTCTTTATCTCTTTTTCATAATACAGCGTAATAAAAAGTAGACGTATTTTTAAATTTGAAGCAGATCACCTATTTCACACACCTTTGGTGGGCCAGAAGATCGTATAGCCGCAAGCACACGATGCACCTTCTTTATTTACTTATTTATATTGATCAAATATAAACATACTAATTTGACAAATATGAAAGAACATTTCGCAAATTTTACTCCCTAATTTTATGCAGATGCGTGATAAGAATGACCTTTGTTTCAAAATGTTCTTCTGAAAACCATTCGATATCTTATAAACTGAAACCAATAACCTAGATACCGTAAAATAATAGCATTCTGTGATGAGTCAACATACATACGTACTTGAACAATGAGCGCACGTGTCCATCAACACGCGTTTGTCAGGGTGGCCTGACAACGGGCCTTTGTAAACTATTGGAACTGGCTGTTATTGACAATACAGGTTCTCAGCATAGTACTAATTTATATTTGAACAGATGGCTAACGTAATTGATTTCTTCTGCGTGCCAGATACGCGCACGAGTTTTCGAAGAAGCAACGACGCATCGCGGCCGCGTGCGGCGTGGAGTACGTGCGCTCATTCCACCCGCCGACACGTACGCCATGGCCTTCCAGCGGTGCCTCTCTTTCTTCTCTCTTCCTTTCCCCCTAGAGCAATATCATTGCTACACTAATTAAAGAATTCTACATCAACGTCATCAACGCATTCAACTTATATTAGATCAATCATGTTTTTTTCTACTTTCAAATACTAATAAATCCGTGTACTTCAATGACTCCAGGTGGTGGCGGCGCAAGTACCCTCGACTGGCTCGCCACTACGACGTCTGGCAGTGCACGCGGCGAAGGCGGGCGTGCGCGAGAGGCGGCGGGCGAGCGCGTAGGGCGCGCGACCCCTCGCGCGCAGCCATCGAGGATGAGGAGGCGGGCGCGCTCGATTCGCGCCTGCTGCATCCTCAGCGCACTGCATATCGGTACATCAGCTCCCGCTCAAGGTCACTCAACAAGAAATTGCTGAAGGAAAACACCTGAATGAGAGAAACAATAGTGATGGAATCAATTATTGACAAGATCCTCAGTCATACCACACTTGTGTTCGCCATTGCCCGACTTCCTTGCAGCCTGTCTCCCTTGCCCTCGGAGAGTCCGCGTCGTCTGAGACGCGTCCACACGACGGACGCGATGATCGAGATTCGGCCGCCGCTTCATGCGCCTCCCGATGTGCCGAGTATCCTGATCACATCGTCTTGCCCTGACTCGAGAAGAAGTCCCCCTTCGCGTCCTCTCGAGGTTGGTTATTCTCATGCGTATTCGATAAACCGATGAATATAAGCATTCGTCACTTGATCAACATTGAAGACACCAAAGATGAAAAGGATATTGGTCAACATCAGGTGATCGATGAAGAGAGGGCGCTGGAGTCGATGTTTACCAAGATATGTTCCGAAGCCGATGCTGCTGAATTTACGCAGGTCACAGAGCTCTAACCCATAGTGACGGCCACTTGGCATACCCCAGTTTCTGGAACTGCCTAGGAAATAACAACTTTTTAAATTTTCTACGGTGCATTATACAATGTACTTTAAATCAATGGTTAATTTGGCATATGAATCATTTTATGGACCAGATAATTAGATGAAAATGATATATGTAGTAGGCAAAGCCAATAGTAATTTTATTGTACTGGCTGTTTAGGTGTGAAAACTACATGCTTTATATCGTAAGTTCTCAGAGATCTACAATCTCGGGCATTTATTCTGCTATGCACTTCGTGCTCCATTTCTGACTTTTGAACAATGTGATATGGAAGCCACTTGGAGCAAGAATGAATAAATCAATGAAACTATATAAATTTATTTTTGGTCTGTTTTTATATGAGAGATACAGATGTCTCTATACAAATTAGTTTTTGGCAAGCATTTTCTCGAATCCCTTCTTTGGTCGTATAGCTTCAATGCATTTCCTCCAATTTCTAAATGCATATATAATCATTTCTCTCGTTGCGTGGCTTTCGTCTTTCGGAATCTTCCAGTCTCTCTCCCGCCCTCCGTCTCTCTCTCTCTCTCTCTCTCTCTCTCGCCCTCTATCATGTCTGAATTAAAGCGAACGGTATTATATATATTTTATCATGCCATCATAGGAGGAACAGAGATAATATAAAAAAACATCTCCCTCATGTCAGTTATTATGTGCATTGTTTTTAGTGTTCCTACTTTCTTATGCTGCAGTTGCTTCTTTTGCGGGATGTTGACGAGGTTCCTCCAGTTTTCTCCTTATCTCTGCAAAGTCTGGCTCTCTCTCTCTTCCTCTCTCGATCTCCTCTTTCCTTTCCATGCTCTTTCAGTGCTCGTTCATCCCACTCTCAAGCTATTCAGCGTTCTATCTCCCGAATTCCTTCTCGCCCGTTCTCTTTCGCGATCTCTCTCACTCGCTCGCTCCTACTGTCTCTCTCTCTCTCTCTCTCTCTCTCTCTCTCTCTTACTCTTGCTTATCTTTTCTTTCTCCGATGCTGCACAGAGACAGCCGCAGTCAAACTCTGCCTCAAGACATGAGCATTGAGAAAGCAAAAGAGGAGAAAGAATAGCGGTGGGCAGAAGCGTGGATGCGGGCATGGATTTGAAAACTGCACCAGCGGGCGAGGGATAAAGGGCGTGCGAGAGAGCAAGACTTATCTCAGATGAAGAGAGAGACTGTGATAGAGAAAGAGGGAATGAGAAGGAAAGAGGGCGATTCAATGCAGAAGGAGATATCCGGCAGGCCTTCTTCTTATCTCTCTCGAAGTCTACTTCTTCCTCTCTCTCTTCGAAGAGTGGCTCCCTCACCTCTCGTCTTCTTCTCAGTTGGCAGCCTCCATCACCTTGCCAAGTGATCTCAGCCTTCATCACTTCCTTGGTAGCCGGCTATGGCTGGATGCGTCAGCGCCCTTCGCGGTCTCGTCTTCGTCTTCAACACCGCATTCTGGGTTTGCTTCTTTTTTTAATCCCAGAAATACATGTTATATTTTCATCACCACAATTTTTCAGCAATCAAAGTGACTTTCTGGTTGCTTACTCGTGGTTTTTGCCTATAAGACCGATTTCTTTAAAAATAGCAAATTTATGAGCTGGGGAAAAGAGCTATTTTGAACAGTGTATTTTCTACCGAAGACACGCTGTTATATAAAGAATTAAATTAGTCAGTAAAAGTGCAGACACAAAAACACAAGAGAGTTTGAATTTAACCAAATATGAGAATTAACGACTTGCAGATTCTCGGAGTGATCACTCTCGGCCTGGGCATTTGGCTCCTCTTCGACCCATCCGCATCCGACTTCTTCGCTCTTCACTCAGCCCATGAAGGTGCTCTCGATTCATTGCTTACCTCCACCATTTCATATGTGAACAAATACATATTTATTTTTTGTATATTTATGTTTGTACAATAGGTCAGTGTGCTTCCATATCCCTGAATATCTCTCCTCTTTCGACAGGTTCTTACCGCACCGTGGCCTGGCTGATGGTGGCGGCCGGAGCAGTGGTCACTCTGCTCGGATGCTGCGGCTGCGGAGGCGCACTCAAAATGAGCCAGTGCGCACTCGTCGCGGTTAGAAGATTTATTAGTAAGGAAGAATTGATTATTTATAGATTAGTAGGGTTTTATTAGTATAGAATTACGGATTTATTTGTGAATAAGGGGATTTATTAGTTAAAAAAGATGCGATAACTACATCTAAAGGACTTCAGATATGTACATACATATGTATGTTTCTCTTAATAAACCGAATCAGCGGTAGAGTTCCGACAAGTATCTGCTTGCTCTCAAGTTGAACACTTTCTGGTCCTCCAAACTGTTTTATTGCATTATTTAGTAGACTCATTAAACGACTGGCATGTGAATTTCTATCATGTATCATATCTCGACTGCCCTCCTGATATCTGTTTACAAATATTTAAATAGGAAATGCTGCAGCTGAAACACATTTGGGACCTACCTACATATGTTGAAAAAAAAATTATGTAGCTTGTTTACTCGCAGGAACTCATTGACCTACGCTTTTATTTCAGTAGAATATTTTTGCAAAATAAATCCTCATAAAGAAAATTGGGTCTTAAAACGAGACAACGAGATATACTGGGATTGAAACATTCGTTTTTTTTTAGTTAAAACTGCAAATAAAAAAAATCAGCAACAAATTCCTCGGTCGTGATAGAATCTATGATCTATCGTTCATTTCATTTCTTCATATTGATTGTCGTACGTTCAGGCTTGTGAAATATTGAAATAATTAGTTTTTTTTTGTGTTTGTCAAAATGAATACTATTTCTGCAATTCCTTCAATCATGTTTCAATACAATCCGACTTCTATGTAACGATATTGATGAGTAGATCATGACAACTGCCAAAAAATTAGCTTTCATGATTGAGTGACAATAGGACTTCTCTCTCTCCCCTCTCTCACTCTAGCTTCTCTACTGACTCTATCTCTCTGTCTATATTTCTCTCTCCATCTCGTTCGTTATCCGCATGAGCTTATTCTGCGTGCGACCTGAGCTCGCTCCCCTCACTGCCTGCCACAAGCATTTACTCGCAGGCATCATCCTCGCTCTCTCTCAGTATCTTTCTCTCTTCTTCCTCACTCTCTCTCCATTTCTCCCTTCTCTCTCTCTCCGTTTCTCTCCCTCTCTCTTTTTGCATGGCCCACGACACAACAGCTGCTCTCTCGGCTGCCGCCTCCACATGGGAGAAAAAAGGCAGAACAGAAGGCGAAATGCTTTCTACTTCTGTCTTTCACTCACCAAAAATAAATCAATCTCTTTTAAATGACACTTAATCAGTTCTTCTGCTCTCCGGCATAGCATATCCTAGAAGTGTTTTTTTTCGCTAAACACAATTGGATATGCAATGTCCTGATGCAAAAAATTACATGCAGAGAGAATAATCATATGTGATTGAAACTGGCAATAAATTGAGATACAATTAGAAAAAAAATTCCTTGAGTTCTTCGTGATTCTCGTGCTGGTCTTCTGCCTCGAGGTCGCCGCTGCATTCATCGCCTATAACAAACAAGTAATTTCATCTCTCTTACCCCTTCCATAATTCAGCAACTGCTTACGGATTACACTCATTCCTGATTCCATTTTTGCTTGACTCGCTCTCCAGGAGACAATCCGAGGCCATGTCGAGAGTAGCATTCTCGACACCATTCGCAACCGGTACGCCGTTGATTCGAAACATCGCGCCGCGCTTGACTACGTGCAGAAATCGGTCTGTTCTCCTACTATAATTATCTGTATTCGAATATTTTATATATTTCATTCAAATACATTGCTTCATTCATAAACGAAGTGTAAACTGTATTGTGCTCTGTATAATTGTACCTGCTTGGACAGTTCGAGTGCTGCGGCTCGAAGTCGTACCAAGACTGGCTGGGCGCTTCGTGGGATAAGAAGGGGACGCAGGTGGGAGGAGAAGGCAGCAGCAACCTCGAGCATGGCATCGGGGCAATTGGCGGAGGCAGAGGCAATGGATACGGTAGCTTCTCTACTTGCACATCATTAATTTTGTGATAGCAAGAATTGAAATGTTTTTTTTATTTCCCACCTTAATGTGTCACCTTTCTAATCTTCAAGCGCAAAGTTTGGAACACGACATTCTTATAGGAAAAGTGCCATCGTCGTGCTGCAACGAGCTTGGCAATGCAAACTATCCCGTGAAATGTGGCGAGAACTTTAACAGCCTTCCTCTGCACACGTACTCAGACTTCATTCACGGAAAGGTGTCGCATATCGAGCATTGCAATTCGTCGTCACTTACAAATCATAGATAAATATATTTCTGCAGTATGATTTCCCTCATAGAATCCGTCTGATCTTCTTCTTGCAGGGCTGCTCGGATGCGCTGTACGACTGGGTCTACACGCACCTCCACATAGCCATCATCGTCTGTGTCGTCGCTGCTATCGTTCAGGTAATCTACTCTAATTATTAGAGGAGCTGTCCATCGAACTTAAAATCTCTGCATCTTTACTGTCTGCGTCTCTCGTCTTGCAAATTCTTTTATTGAGAATTACACTACCTTTTATTGTTCCTGGACAGCCTCATGAATCATAAACAATGTTATAATTTTAAAAAAAACTAAATATAAATTAGAAACGATGACTTGTAATTAGCTCGTCGCGATGGCGCTGTCGATGATTCTCTGCTGCTGCATCAACAGTGACCAGAAACAGTACAACTACTGAAGTCTCGCTTTCCATCACTCATAGCTTGCATGTATAAATGCGTGATTAGTACACATTTACACACACCCGGTACAACAAAAGTTCCCATCGGATCGATATTGTTCATTCGTTCAGTATTCGACTTGACGACGTAGTGAAATGCATATAGGTAAAACTGAGCGAAACAGGTGTAAAATAGCTAGTCATTCGCTACTCTAAGATTTATTTTATTTAAAAATATCGAACGCGATATACATACATATGGTGGACATTTTGTACCTCGTTACATGGATGAAAGAACTGATATTTTGATTCTTTTGCTTTCTGTTTGCGCCCTGGTTGTTTTACTATTACAAAATGAAAAAAGTGCATAAAGCGTGCATTATCTCATATGTGCTTACTATGTATGTTTCCCAAAAGAGACATCGAGAAACTGGAATTTCCTAAAGCACCCAGGATGTCAACCTGATCTTTTGCCACGACATTTTTTTTATCCTGAAAGAGACGCGTGTATGTGATTGATGATGTGAGGGTTATAAGCTGTAATAGCTTTATACTTGGATATATGCGCAAGTTGTGCTGGAAATGCAGTTTTAGAGCGGTTAAGATACCAGATGTAGTATAAATGAACGTACATACATATGTATGTATATAACAGGTAAATATGCATTTTGAATACGGGAAGCGAGACTCGATAATACTGTATTTCCTCAAGATAACACACAAAGTGATATTTGCATGCTTAAAGTTCACGTCAAAGGTGCAAAAACATTGAAAGGGCTTGCAGGCATACGGAATTAACGTTACTTTCATAGGAACTTCATAGAGCTTGGTAATCGACGGAACAATTAAGATATAAAAGTGGCCGAACTTTGAAGGGTCGTAACATAAAAATTCAAAGTTTGAGGTTATTTATTTTCTAGCTTAGGGAGTGCGTTAGTGAGGAATTCATTCAATAGCTGTATAGCTGGCAGCTAAATGCTACTTGAATCTAACGCGCATGCTAACCACGTAGAGATGAATATATGTATGTATGAATGAATGTGTGTATGTACATGTACAGAAAAGCCGTATATGCAAGCTTCATGGGAACATGCACGATTTGAATTTCAAAACAAGCATTCTGGAAGAAAAACCGCTCTGGAAGAGAACAATCTCGCTCTCATCCTTTCAACATTTTGTGCAGCAGGGAAGCAATGCAGAGTTCGTCTACGCCCAGCAACCACAGAAAAAGGCAAGATGAAGCATGATGGAAGTAGAAGCGCAGCGTAATTGCAATGTTCTAATGCAAGACAGGCGATGTTACTGCTTGGAACAACACCAACATCGATTGACAACGATTGATGATCAAATGCACTGAGTTCCTGTAGAGAGGACGTTGACGAGCAATGAGAGAGAGAGAGAGTATTAGAGAAACGGAGAGAGAAAGTTGGAGTTCACATAAGTAAGTAATGAGGAAAACAAATACGAGACCATTCCATCCAATCAACAAGTCAACTGATGTCATTCATACATTTGTATATGTAAGTACCATGCACGATAAAAGGAATTGAAAATACGAGTGTGTAAAAAAGAAGAGTAGTGAATGCGCTTGTCTAACTTTACCCGAGCCGGGGTGCAAGTCATACATATGCATAAGGAAAAAAAGGGATTGAAAAGAATTTTTTCAAACAGTATTAAAACAAAATAGTAATAAATGCGTTGTGGAAAAATGTAGAAAAGCGCTCAGGATATTGTATTGGGATCGAGATGCATTTGCATTAAACACACAGAAAAGAATTATTTTGAAATCGCGTCAGTGCTCTTTGCGCAGGCATGCGATGGAATTAAAGGTAGTGGAGTATATGTTATAAATGTTTTTAAAAAAAAGTTGATAAGTATAACCGGTGTGCTCTTACACGAACCGAGAAATCGATACTTTCAGTGTAAATGTCAGAAATAAATGGGCGTATGCAAAATGTATCGCCAGCATTAATGGCAGAAAAATCCGAATGGAATAATGAATGCATCGGTTGGATGACAAGGATGGGGAAAGAGAATGGAAAGATGTCGCCTGTTGATAGTCATGAGCCATTGCTTGCTCGGTGTGATAACTTACGTTTGAAATTAATGGACCAATTGCGAAGATAAAATAAGAGCCGCTCCTTAGAATACGTGCGAACTTTGCCCACTGCTGCTGCCGTTGCCAGTCTTGCGCGACTCGCTCTTCACAAAATCCTCCGTAACGTACTGTATATTTCCACCGACTGAAAAATTAGTAGAGTTTATCTTCTTTGAAAGAAGATGCGGTAGCATTTCTAATTTTGAAGAAAGAAACTGTTTACTTTGAGGCAGCTGCTGCACAAGTCGGCCGACCGCGTCGACAGCGTTGATCTCCGGCGACCACTTGACGTATGCGATGTGGTCGATGACGTGGAAGCCAGCAATCGGACCGATCGTAGCGCACATTCGGTAGAAAGCGGATGGCTGACATATTCAATATTAGGCATCATTGATCTTAGTTCAGACACTTTCCTGAAGTGAAAGAAAAAGAAGCTAACAACGCCGAGATGTGGAATAGCCGTATAGAGTGCCTGCGACTGCACAGCTCGCTGCTCCTCGGAAGCCGCGCCCTCCGCGCCCCCATTCGACCACGGCACCTGGGCATGCCGCATCGTGTAAGACATCGCTACATAGTGCTTTCAGAATACTTGGTTGAATTACAGACATAACTGGAAGAGCAATGTACCTTGGATGCCTCAGTCCATGGCCACTGCTTGCCGGGCACGAACTCACGGAGGTCTTCAAGTGGAGCAGCGGCCGTGTCTGCCAACTCCTTTAGAGTGTTCCCTGTGTTGACGTCAGTCGTTTGTAGCCAGTCCTGCAAGAGATACAAGTGCAAATATGCAGTGATGCCTCCCCCTCCCCCTATTCCAAATCGGCACTGATGACTCTTGCGGTCACTCGGCAATAACGACTGATGGAGCCTGAGCCATTCTGAGATGCAAAACGAACACTGATGGCGTGCATGTCACTGGAGGCTGTCGACTGGGCGAGCGAGCAATTCTTCGTCGCAGTGATTAGTCCCTCCACGCCTCCTCCGTTCTTCCATTGTTGCAGTTTAGATGTCCCCCCTCAATGAGCACACCATTTGGCAAAATGTGCCACAGAGAGAATTCTTAATATTCGATACCATTTTACTTAAATTTTCTAATCATAAGCGAACGTCTCTATAATAGTTCTCTGAATACAATTTGTTTTTATACCATTTTGGCTGTCGTTGGTTGCGCTGTCTCTTGCGATGCTCGCCTTTAGCCGCTCAATGTCGGCAAGCGCCTTCTGCAGCTCGTCGTCCAGGTTTGCCATGGCGGAGGACTGTAATAATACAGTAACCACAATATACTCGTTCGGTTTGTGGCATTCTTATGGACAGAGGCTCACCGAGTTGGCCGCACTGGCTGCGCGCGTCTTTTCGAGTGAGAGCTGCTCGTAGCGAGACATGACACGGAGCAGCTCGTTCAGCTCGATCAGGGAGTGCGTGCCGAGTCGACGAGTCAGCACCGACTCCGCAAGCAGACCCTTCGCCACTGCCATCCGCAGCTGCAATTTCACCTTCCTCATGATTGCGCGAACATTTCTTGCATTACGCGCGGCAGTTTACATTGGATTAACCCAGTCCTCTTTATCGAAGCTGCATACATACATATAAGACAGTGTCAACTAAAAATATAGTTTAGCCCTCGAATTTAGAATATTCCTCTGTTTGTCATTCTGGCGATAGGGAAAATTGTTAAAGAAGGGTTTTGCCATTTTTCTGCTAGGACAGAAACGCCAATCAGTGGAATAGTCTAAATCTCTTCCGTAACCAAAATCACAAATTTATTTAGTTGATACGGTCTTATATGAAGATTTACACGTCAACGTACGTTTCAGACTTACTATTTGGAATATATTAAAAAGAAGAAGACTTACGATGCTCTGCTGCAAGCTGCTCTCCGTACGTGCTCGCTCAAGCACGGCTGGCGCCGGTTCATTCCAGCCAAGAGGGGCTGGAGCCGATCGGGCTCCGCCGCCGCCGTCACCAGGAGACATCCAACCAAAGTTATCGGTAGCGCCCTCCGGATTCATCCATCGACTGATTGCGTCTCCCTGAGTTGGATTCTTGCTGAGATTTAAGTTTTCAAACTGTAGTTCATGATTATTCATTGTTAAAAGTACGTAAAACATACATATGCACATATATTTTAAAAGAAAGTCAAGACAAACCTTCTGACTGCCTGGGTCCCCCCAGATCGCGGTCCCCATATCGCGCTGGACCTAAAACATTTGATTTCGCCTTATTTTCAGTCTTTCTTTCTCGTTAGCTATCACATAAATTACGGAAAATATGAAAAAGGGGGGGGGAGGACTTTTTCTGTAGAAGATAGTGGAGTGTGCACCTTGCGAGGCTTGGGATTGGGGTCGCGCCAGAAGAGATCAGCCGTTCCCTCGAAGGCGCAGAATTCCTGCAGCGGCAGCCAAGCGTCGCTGCCGCCTGCCTTCTCCACCGGCGTCTCCTGCCCACTCCAAGAACCGCCAAACTCGGACTGGCCACCGCCGTTCGCGCTCTCCGAACCGCGCTGTTGCGAGGATTTCCGTGATGATTGCTGCTTCAAATACATGGCTACGGTATATAGTAGTACGGTAAATCTCAGAATCCATTGGACATGATGAAAGGTCACTCTAATTGTAAAACCAGTTACCTCGTGCGAAGAGCTCTGATTTTTGAAGTTTTGGCCGCCCTGCCAGTCTCTACCGTTTCCGCTTTGCATGCTCTGCCACGAAGTGCCTCAAATATTTAATGTCCCGAGTGGATATTACGAATGTATATGGTAGAGCCAGAATTGATTCGAGAAATTATTGGGTATAAAAAGCAGAAATCAATATACACGCTTATCGAACCGTTGCCAGTTTTGGGGTTCTCCCAGACTCCCCCAAAGCTGCCAGCAGCCGCAGCCTGCTGATGCACTTGCTGCTGCTGCATGTACCGCGGGTCATTCCAGTACTCGATCTGAGCGGTGCTCTCGTGATAAGCGCCGCCTGCAGGAACAGAAAGGAACAGTCGTCAATTTTAAGCATAACGGCTTCATTCGAAATTAAGTGAAAAAGACTAAGCTTTACCGTTATCAGAGCCAGGCTCTGCCCAGTACGCAGAACCGCGATCTTGGTGATGCGGCTGCTGTTGCATTACGTTCGCTGCTCCTCGCCCTCCACCCATCATGCCGGCCATTTGCACATTCCACTATAATAATGGCGAGTTAATTTTGATAAGAATAGCATATGATTTTCTACTTGTTAAGAGTGCATTATAGATTTCTCAAGCATATCCACTCGACCTGTCCGTGCACGCCAGCATTCCACGGTGGCATGGCAGCAGCCGGTGGCACCGCGGCCATGTTCGGGTCCCACTGGCCCACGAAGGGTGGTGGCGTCCGGTACGGACTGGCGCCGGCCATCTCACCGCCAGTCCACTGATAGCCCGCCGCGTCGCCCTGCATCGGCATCCTCGCGACCCCGCCACCTGCCATTCCTCCGCCGCGTCTATTGCCATGCGCCGAGTCGGGCCGCCCGCTCACCGAGCCCTGGCTCGAGCCACCACTCCCCCCGCTTCGACCTCCGCTGCCGCGCTGGCCCATCATATAGCCATACTAGCAATAATACATTCATTATACATTCAAAATAGTCTGCAATTTCTTCACATTGTGTTTCAATAAAGCACATATGAACTTTCAGTACAAAATAGAATGAATTATGAAGGAGAAGATAACGAATGTGGACAAACCCCTGGTGGAGGCGCCTGTGGGATGAAGCCAGAGACGGGAGGCGGAAAGGAGGGTGGCGGCGGCAATGCGCCATCGCCCGGTGTCGGCCACATTCGAGAGAGATGCCGGCCTTTCTTACCTACAACATTTTAAATTCAATTGGGGCCACTTCAAAGGGAACAAACAAGAGTTAGCGGGAACAGAAAAAATTCTCTACATAAGTTATGCATAATTATTCACATGCGTAAAACCATACACGCTGCACTTCAAAGGGTTAAGAAGGGATGGAACAGTGTCGGAGCGGAATAATAATTGAAACTGTGAAAAGTGGAATCAACGCAAAATGACTGCGACCTCCCCCCCCCCCTTTTTTGACCAACTAGCGAAATGGGATGATGGATCTATCTAACAATTAGATAATGCAGAGGAAACCATGTATGGTGCGAAAGTGAGAACGATAGCAAAATTCAAATCGACAAACCAAGTTCATGCTGCTTATTATTATGCTTAATTTGATTCCTGAATTAGAAAGTCAACAGTTGAATCACAAGATGGGCGATAAGTTTTGAATGATATGCAGAAATATAGAAATGTAGAAAACCTGAATTGACAAGAATAGAGATTGGGAAGGAATAATTGCTTATGCCACGAAGGCAGTACCTATGCACATGAGGCCAGGAGTAAGTAAGAGAAGAGAATTAACTAAATGTAGCTCACAATCAGTTAACTTACAGAAGGATAGGCAACTATAGAGAATCGTAGCAGTCGTATAGAGAATGAGAAAGGTATGGCACACAGATTCCCACATGACGATTGGTTTGAAATTCTGAATACGAGAGAAAGAAAAACAAGACAGACAGAGTGAGTGAGAGAGAGAGACAAATCGGTAAAAAATTATTACCTTCGATGGCACGTCATTGAAGATGTATTTTTTCAGCAAAATATTTTACATTATAAACTTTGAATACGTTATAAACATTTGAATTATGAACTCTAACGATTAGTTGATTTACATATTCCCCAAAAATGAGAGAGGGCAGTTAACGTCGTCATTTTCATTGGTATTTCAGGCATTTAAATTTCATTTCTTGCATGTCGTGAACTGGCAAACCGTGTAACTTGTAGATTAGCCCGAGTAGAGAAAGGATTCAATACTGCCTACCAGATATACATGGAGAAGAGGACACGTCTTTGATCACATGCGAAAACATTTCAGAGAGCTCGAGCAACGCTGGCGCAAGGAGCAAGACGGCAAGCAGACCGCGACGCGACCGCCACGCGCCAACACGGGTGCGCAGAACTCGAGTCAACACACTCTTTTCACTCTCATGGCGATAAGAGTGTGGGAGCATGGAATTCATAGAATCCTTCGGTCTGTATATGCATGCAGATATTATACTTCTGTATACAACAGTGAAATGGATGAAAGTGACTGAAAGAAAGTCTCGAGAGGGGGTTACATTGAAGGAACCGTCTAATTGAGTGTCCATAACTCTTCATGAAGTTATATTGACATCAAGACATTTAATGCGTGTAATGCTGTCCAGAAAAACATTCTAGACATATAATAGTACATTGTTATGGTAGAGTGGCTTCACCTGCAAAATATCCCGAGTTGAACGAGGATTATTCCCCTCCCGACTTTTAGTCTACGGTATTTAAGTGCGCGTGGCTCAAAGACTAGTTTGAGAGTGAGATGAAGAGGAGAGACATGGCTTGCCAGGTGGCGCATGGAGGAAACGGAGGGGAATACAATTCGTGAGAGAGTGAAGCTTTCTTGCTATCTTCTGGCACTTTAGGAGGAATGTTCTTCAAAGGAGTGAAAGAGAGGAGAGAGAGAGAGACATAGAGATGGAGAAATATAGGGATGGACATAGATAATGAAAGGAGAGAGATGAGAGAAGAGTAAAACCTATGCAGTGAGGGTAGGGAGAGGAGTCGCGAAGTGCCTCCATGCCATCAGACAGCCAGCAGCCGCCATATCAACGCACGCAATGCCCTCCCACTCTCATCGCCTTCTCTTCATATCAACTGAGCTTCAATTTATCCCTATGAATCGTAGAATTTTACTAATTTAATTTATTATCGCGATTGCATATAATGTGCGAGTATGTACAAAAACTTGCTTTCCCCTGAATGTGAAATGAGAGGGTGTTTTCAGATCGGCCGGGAGGCGTGCCCAATTGAAGAAGAAGCTATGTCCGACATCCTCAACGGCATTGGCAATCTCGCAAAGAGCGTCACGAACAATGTCTCGTCTTACGAGATCCGTCGGATCACTGAAAAGATGTTTCTTTCTTTTCTTTTGTTTATCTTTTGTGAATCGCAATACTAATGGTTTGGTCTAAATGTGTAGTACAGTTTCAATGACTTCAATTTTTTTTGTGCATATAAACAACAACATTTTTTCAGCGAAAAGTAAATACGCGCAGTGAGTGTACATACATTCGATTTAGGCAAAATATGGTGATGAACTTTACGGAAGCAGAGTCGGCGGTTCGTGATGCCACGAGTGAGGAGCCATGGGGGCCAACCGGGCAGCAAATGAAGGAAGTCTGCCATCTCACTTATCAGTCAGCTGCATTCGTTTACAGGAACATTAGCCGGCCACGAATCATAAATGCACAATTTGTTATTGGAAAAAATATCTATTTATATTGTGGATCAGTTCATTAGCATACTTACGAAAAAGAGGATGAAAATGTTTTGTCAGAAGGTGTTATTCTAAGGTACGACACCTTTCATCAAGTAATGTCCATGCTCTGGAAACGACTATTGGAAGACAATAAGAATGCGTGGCGTCGAGTCTATAAGGTTCGATTTGCGTCTTTAAAACAGTATTATTTGTGCCGCTAATTTAATTGACTAGAAAAAAGATTTGTCATCTATAAATGGTACGCGAATATTCCTACTTTCGTATCCATGTGTTATTTTCAAAGTGACCTTGATGAAGAAGGCATCTTGATTAGGGAGAACGACCTTGGTCGCCATATAAAACACCTGAGAAGCGACAAATAGTGCAGGAGTAACATAGAAAACGTAGGAGAATTATACAGTGAGAGAGATGCATCGATTGTGGCTGCCTATGTATTGGAACTGGGTTCAGCTGTGTGTGAATAGTATAACTGTGTGGGAGATGGATTGTATATGGAAGGAGCAGAGAACTAGGCATTGTGGGCCAAAACAGCATTGCACTGCTATATTTCATGTCTAAAAGCTGTAATTAACGACTAATCTTACTTCACTTTTCTAATGTAGAAGCAAAGATCCTCATGCAGAGTCTGGTGCTTCTGAACTACCTCCTGCAGCACGGGAGCGAGCGAGTGATCCAGAGTGCACGCGACCATCTCTTCCAGATGCGCTCCCTCGAACACTACAAGTTCACCGATGAGAAGGGACGCGACCAAGGCGTCAATGGTGGGTTGTGAAGGGAGAAGATAACAGAAGAATACTATGACAGAACTAATGATTTCCCTGCAATGAACACCCTAGGAAATAAAGCTCAGCAAGTGTTTTGCTTAAGTACGCCACCGCGCAAAGATCGTGATCGAGCTAGCACAAGACGAGGACAAGCTGCGCGAGGAGAGGAAGAAGGCCAAGCACGATTCGAAGGACAAGTACCAGGGATTCACTCAGGATGAGATGAGAATGGGACGCACAGGCTCTTATAACAAACGTAAGTTGCTAATTTTATATACTTGACTGCAATTGGCAAGATACATATATGCATATAAAAAAATCTATCCAATCCTTTTAAATATCCCAAATAAACCTTTCAATGTGGATATATTGAGAATTACTATAATCAGAAATGTATTGTAACTATTTTGCAACCCACGGTACTACATTTCAGGAGACGACGACGATTTCAGGAAGAAGAACACTTTTGATGACGATTATAAGTAAGAAATACAATTCGAAATATTTTGTATCACACTTTTCGTTTCTTACATTTGTTTTTGAAATATGTCATTTAGTTTTAATTATTTTACGTTCCTCGGTGAGTGTTGGTTTTTTAAATATATTTTAACAACTTCTCTCGCAGAGAACCACGCGAAGTGAATTCGTTCTCTTTCCCGTCAGAGGGACGTCGCGGCTCCAATTCTCCCGAACTTGGATTCCGCGATGAGGTTTCTCTTTCCTTTGCATGTAGACAACTTCTTCGAGGGAAATATCTAAGAAAGACAAAGGGAAAAACAAAGCTAACTAAAGTGTCTCTGTTTTTTGTTGTTGGTATTATGAACTGATCAGGAGAGTAATTCAGTGTTTACTCATCATTCATTCTCTTATCTAAAGCGATTATTCTTGAGCAGGGCAAGATTGAAGAGCCGCCGCATGAGGACGACTTCGGTGACTTCACCTCAGCCAGGAGCAGGCCGGCGGTGGCCGCCAGCGTCCCAAAGGCTCAGACAGCCGGCGCCGTGCGAGTCGGCGCTGCCGCCGACGCCATTCCTCCGCCGATTGCGCCGCCCTCCGCAGTTCAGCTGGCGCGAGCGCCCGTCGCAGGCACTAAGGTCACTTTGAACTGCCTTTTCCAGTATTGATGAAATCACTCTATGCAATTTCAGCCTTTAACTAATGCGGCCCCAGCCTCAGCTGCGGTGGATCTTCTTGGCTTGGAAATGTCGGCACCGACGAGCAATGTTCTCGACTCGTCTATGGCTTCCCTTCCTCGCCCGCCTTCTGGCGGGGCGGGAGCTTTCAGTAGTAAGAGTTCGCTAACCATTTACCTAATATACATTAAAAATAAGTCTTAAAGAACGGTAAACTTAACAATAAGTGTTCAAGTTAATAGTGCCGAAATCGCAATTCAGTGAGAGAGAGAAAGGATTCCATTGTCAGATGAGTTTACTAGCGATCCGTACGGCGGCATAGCACAGAGCAACGGCAGCAGCGCTAATCTCTTCGAGTTAGTTAAACAATTTCTAAACCGTTATCAACGGCGCTCTTCTCCTCAGATTTCCTAATCTTACTTGAGCGCTCTTTTCTGTCCCCTCGATGACTCGTTCTCAAAGTGTCTTTCTTCTACAGGGCGGACTGGTCATCCGTACCGATTCCATCTGCAACTTCTCCGATCACAGACGGATTTGCTGACTTTGCCTCGTTCACGACGGCTCCGCCCCTTCAGCAGCAACCGCTGGCGGTGGTCACTTTGGCTTTCATTGCATTTCTTGACCTCTTGTTTACATAATCCTTTTTTGATTGTAGACAATGAAAGATTGCAATAAAAACTTGTAGCCGATGCAGCCGGCAACGTCTCCGCTTATCTCGGCCGATCTCTTCTCGCTGCCGCTGGCGCCGGCGCCGGTGTCTGCGTCGGCCCTCTCGCCCAGTTCACGGCCGCCGGCGCCGAACACCTCCGCGTCGCCATCGTTGTCCTCCTCATCCAAGACCTTGACAACCGCTTCGACTCCCTCCAAGATCGGCAGCACTTGGGCGGACGCGACTGGTCTCATCAACCTGGACAACATCGCCTCGAAGGGCAACACGGGCAAGTTGAACATTACGATGAATCAGATGCAGAAGCCGAGTGCGCCAGGTACTTCCTCATACAATTACTTTTCATCCCAAGTTCGTCCATAAACTTTCTGCTCATTGAAGTTGCTTTGCATCATTCACTACAGAGTGAAGTATGTAGATTTCAGTTGAAATTTCAGATTTTGCCATTTTAAGGAAACTCCACACTGCCATGGTAAATACTGTTACTCTTCTCCACTCTCTACGGATTATGCATACATTTCGATGTCTTTATTTTATTTTATAGATGAATAGATAGTACTATTAAAGACTATATTCATTTATCTTCCGTGCATAGTGACCATCTCTGCCTGTGATAGATTACTTTTTGACGGCGATAACGGAAGACTGTAAGCGATATGTGGTCTTTTGACGCGCGTTTCCATTCTCTACGCCCAGAAACACTCTTTTCTTGTTTTTCTTTCGGTCCATTTGGTTCCTAGATCTTTAATTTCGTTAGTATGTCAACGGTGCATGGTATGCCGTTCATTTTCAATTCATTATGCAGCACGAATTGAATACATATTGTACGATAGTATACCGTACGAGAAACTGTGATATAAAGCTAGCATTCGACATAATCGTTCGTACCGATTCAGTGGGCATCCTTCTTTTTAGTGCGAATGCGAGTGCTTAATTAGCATGTTTTTTCCTCACAATGCTTCTGACTCTACGTAGACTACTCTTCGATTCAGCAACGAGCGGTGATAAATGTGATTGATCGTCTCCTCCTCACATCACTCTTCCTCTCTCGCTTCACTAGACCATTCTCCTTCACTATATCAACCATTCGCATCGCTGCTGTGCCTTCCCTTTCATATTATTCTTGTCAATATGAGCCCTGGTCGACTATGTGCACCCCCTCCCCCGTTTTGTCACCGATCTTCTATCTCTTCAATCTTCCCTCTCGTTCCTCTGCTCTCCTCGGTTCAGCTCGCATTGTTTACAATTTGTACCAATAATGTCCCTTCTCTCTCTCTTTCTCTCTCTCTCCCTCTCTCTCTCTCTCTCTCGGTTTTCTGGATAATTTAAATAAAGTTGTCTAACTTTTCAAATATTCGTTCAATCGACGAGTTTGTTCAAACTCTGAAAGTATTTGCGTAATTGAAACAGCTCCGAGAATTATCTTTGACGTAAAGCGGCCGTTCATTATTATTACTTTGTTTAGTCTTCTTCACTCTTCCATTGAATTTCTTCGGTGGGTGGCGACGGC
This sequence comes from Allodiplogaster sudhausi, assembly GCA_945643635.1. Taxonomy (NCBI): domain Eukaryota; kingdom Metazoa; phylum Nematoda; class Chromadorea; order Rhabditida; family Diplogasteridae; genus Allodiplogaster; species Allodiplogaster sudhausi. The sequence goes on from CALZFC010000009.1 coordinate 7,775,741, forward strand.
TGAGTCGTCACGTTGTCCAAAATATGATTAAAATATCAACTCAGCTCGCCATAAATCTACCGTAATCAAATAACGCGTTCGTTGAACTGTTTTCTTCTAAACCGCATAAGGTCTGTGATTCTCTTGCATCAGACTGGATGCCTTTAATTCACGAAGAATTCTAATATTATAATGGGATCTTCGGCATATAACGTTCTAAATCAAGTCATTACCTCTCAAAATTAGTTTCTGCCGCTGGGAAAGAAAGACGATAGTCGGACAATAATTGCGCCTTTTCAAAAGTGCTACTTCGAATGTAACTGAGAAATACAAAAAGAATGATAAGCTGCTTGCTCGCAGTTCGCCTTCGCTGGCCAGTTTATAAACAATCGGATTAATGGTCGCAAAGTGAACTAAATAAACGTAAGAGCTATGTAGTTCGCTATGGTTATTTGACCGTCCCTTAAAAGTGCACGAGGCTCAACCGTTCTTTATTTCAATTTTTCTGACCTTTACAACTGCGTCTCTCTCTTCGTTCGGTTAGGCAAAAAGACGGGAATTCGAGATTGAGTTTTTGACTCCTTTAACACTGTTCTGCTGCTTCTCACTCCTGTAGGTGACGAACGCTTGCGCCTTTTTACTAGGCTTTCGTATAGACTTCCGATTCCATCCCTGGTACCTCACATCCGGTTTCAATAGCGAATAGTAGAGAAATACGCAACTGATACATATATGTACATCCGTAAGAATGTACACTAACTTCTTTGAATGCAGGGAAGGCTTGCAATGTTGCTGCGCGCCGTATTCCTTCTTCTCATCCTTCTTCCCCTTCTCGGCTTTTCTATAAGGCTTTTCCGAGTCGCCGTTGTCAATTGGACGACCACCAACAATGAACTGTTTGTTTTTTTTGTTCCTTTTCTTTCGTAAAATATCCTTAAATATTATTTCAGAATATATTTTTATTGAATAGATAGCCTTAAGCTACACACTAAAATTTGTTTACTTTAATTATCTCTACGTGACTGTTTTCTCTCATTAGTTCGTTTCTTTATGAGTCACGTAGTATAGTTAGATTTACGCTATTGTATAACTGCAATATTCGCCTGCGTGATTTTCTTGATTACATTGTGCGTATAAGCTCCCAACCGAAACTCACTGTCATTTCATTCCCTCTCTTCCTTCGCAAACGGTACACTCTTTATTCTCTCTCTCTCTGAATATTCTCGCTTTAGCTACCCAAACGCACACCTTGTCCTCTGGAGAGACAGAATAATTTAAAGAAGTAAAAAAGTCGTCTACTTGTCAGGGTGAAGTCATTGAATCCGGAGCTTCCACTTCACGTCAACCGACTAACGTCGGCCATGTTCATCAGTTGTCGTGACCACCAGCCGGCCACGCTTCATCTCGTTAGCCAACTTTTCTGCTATTTTGGCTATTTTGTACGATAAGTCTTTTTAGTGTTTTAAATGAAGAAAAATCGATGATTGCATCACACGTCAGATTCCGGCAGAGGACGTGGAAGACTGTCGTGCCACCGACGGTAACATCGCCGCGCACTGCCCAGATCTCATCAACCACCTCAACGTACTTCACCTCGACCCATACCCAGCAGGAGACTACTACCTTACGTGTCAGAGCTGTAGTGGACTTTTTTCAAATTCAACACTAACATCATAGTTTCCGTAAATTTAGTTGTTTTTAGCATTCTCTGATCGACATCGGCGAGGTTCGGACGCGCTGAAAGGTGGCTTTTGCTCCGAGGGCTACAGGGTTGGCCCAATTCAACTCTACGATGGAGCCGATGACTTCCACGTTGCCGGCCATGACAAATCGATGAGCAAGGTGATTTAATTCATTTTTTCTTTTTTTTTGCTGATTTATTAAAATGAGCTCATCTAATAGAACGAGAAGGATACGGAGAAGGTACGCCAGGAACTAGGCATCGGCAATTCGACTTACGGTGAGAATTCGTAATTGTTTTGGCTTGTCGGTTAAAACAATAAAAAAACAAAAACGAAAAAAAAATTAAAAAAAGACGAGCCAGGGGATTTTGGTTCGAGCAACTCGAGCCGAACGAGCCAAGTAAATTAAAAATAATAAAAAAAGAAAATTTTTCGTAGAATATTATTATTATATTTTGTTACTTTAGCGCTCCCAAAACGTATCAGTAGAAGTCAGAAAGTACTGAAGATACTGCTGCATGGTTGCTGAGTTATCCATAGTTGATGAAAACCTATATTAAGATTATTTTGCGTCCATTCAAAATATGTATATTTTTATTCAAATTGCCGGCGCTCTTCGCACTCCCTGTCGGTGCTATTTTCTCGAAGAGGGTTACTGCGACCTGCCAAATATGTAGGACGTGAAAATGAGACTTTCTATTTGAAGGAAATTTGAAACTAAATTAATTTTTTCGGAGATCAAACTGTACAAAGTTAGCCGGAATCAAGTCTTAGCCTGCCGATGGTCATCAGTGACGGTTTCCAATTAGGCGCTTTCCATGGGGAACCAACTTCAGCGGCAGTACTCTTCGTAGCATGCTACTTCCACTTTTCTTTCGGTGATCGTTCCCCTGTAAATTAAATTGTAAGAATTTTGAAACATACAAAACAAGCCCTTACCAAAATAAACTATTTTCAGAAAGATCTCCGCTTCTATTGCTACTTCTTAGTTTTATCGCTGCTCGCCTTCTATAATTTTAAAATATCAAATCTTTCTAGTTTGCATAGATCCCAAGGCTTATTTTTTTAGATGTATGTACATATCTTGTTTATATTACCTAGCCACTTGATACTGCAGTATGGATATGATCCGTTCTAGCGTTTCAAAAAAAACATATAGACGATTGTTCCTTTACACCGAGTGATTTTTTTAATTTTGTTAATATACATATGTATCAAGTTATAATTATTTCACATTATTTTTGTTTAGATAACTATATGTAGCTTGTCTTCTTGCCTTCCTGAGATTTTCAATGGCAATACAAGGTTCAAAAGTTTACACTATGGTCAGTGAATTATCCTTGCTGAAATCTTGTTGAGTCATGGCTTTGAGATTTTCATTACCATTTGTCTTCTTGTTAGTCAACTAACCGTAATTTGCTGCATAATATTGTTTCATTATACATATGTTATATATAATATCCGTCTGCCACAATGGTTTGCTTTTCCACGATTCGACCGGTGCGTGCCTGTTCCTCCCTCCGTTCGTGTGCCCTTATTGCTTCCCGATGCTCATCCTTGTTTTCTTGACTTTCATATTTACCGATTTACGATAAACGGTTAGTTTATAATTCTCGACAATAGAGACTTAATGTAATTAACTCACCATTGGAATCGCTATTTAAAAAAAACACGAAATCCGATTGCCTGAAAGTAATAATTTATTAAAATATACTCTTCGAGCATAATATCGCGGTCTAAGATGATTTCAAACGGCAAAAAATATTTAAAAAATTTACTCTATTTGCGTCAAGGTAAATTTCTATCTACCAACAAGAGAATAAATATGGTTTGAAGTTCGAGTGCAATGCGGAATGCGGTGTATAAGAAGTCATCAGGTGTTAATAAAGAAAGGCCAGCCGTGGAGTGAATTCCTGTTGGCAAGATACATATGTACATACGATCAGTATCAGTAAGTCCACATGAGCAAAATCGAACGGAGAAATTTGAAGCACATCTAACAAATGAACACATAATAGCGATTTTATTCTAATCGGAAGCAAAAATACTTTGCTTTGATATGTTTGGATTTACACACAAGGCGCAAAGTTCAGTGGACGTCGAGATTGGTCATGGAGCAAGTGGTCTTCTTGTCCCTTCGCATTTTACGATACTTGCGGAAGAAGCCCTGGCGGGGTTGGCCGGCCACGGACGCCGTCTCTGAGGCAGTCGATGCCGCGCCCTGAACAACTCATTTTTGCTTTTGAGATCTTTTTCGAATGTTCATAAATAAAATCGATCATATGTATGTGCGAACTGATGCATGAACATACATAGATGCATGCATTATACTCTACCTATATTTACACACACACACCTGTGAGATCTTTCGAGGTTGCAAAGTGGTTGATTTCGACATCTCCTTGTCAAGCGATGAGCGGAGATTCGCCTTAAATAGCAGGCTTCAAGCTGTTTTCCCTATTGAACAATGATTATTTCAATGGATTTTTGGAACACTTTCAACATTAGCCGGGCAAGGAAATAGTTACTGTTCAACTTTCCCTTGTGAAACATATCTCGGAGGCAATGCGAGCGAAGATGACTTTTAATTGAAATATCCAGTTGGCCCCTATGCGCGGCCTACAGGCTATAATGGATCTTCACCGTTTTTATCCCATCCCAAGTCTCGTTCGCAAGTGTTGATAGAGAAGGGGGCATATAAAAGGAACGGTCAATGCTCTCCAGATATCTCGCATTCAGTCCACCATCACTTTTCCTTCTCTTTCGCTTTGTAACGTATAATAACACTTTTGATTTTCTTGTAGTTGTTTTCAGAACTCAAAAATATGTCGTTCCTTGCGCTGCTCGTGTGCACTCTGCTTCTCGTTGCCCTGACCAGCGCGATCCCCGTGGACAACGGCGTGGAGGGCGAGCCGGAGATCGAGTGCGGCGCCGATTCCATCGCCGTCGAATTCAACACGCGCAACAACTTCGAGGGGCACGTCTACGTTAAGGGACTCTACAACCAATCCGAGTGCCGCAATGACGAAGGCGGCCGAATGGTAGCATTTGACATTACTTTCTAACTCGGACCAACCAAATGTTAGCTCTTTCTCAAGAACATCTCTGACTAACCTATTGTTCAGGCAGCAGGCATTACTCTTCCCTTTGATTCGTGCAATGTCCAACGCACGCGAACTCTGAACCCACCAGGGATCGAAGTCACGGCTAACATCGTCGTATCCTTCCACCCGCAATTCGTGACAAAGGTGCCACCTTGGTGCCCGAGTTTTCGATTAATGAGAATGATTTAATAACATATGACTGCAGGTCGACAGAGCTTACCGAATCCGCTGCTTCTATATGGAGGCCGACAAGACGGTCTCGCAAGACATTGCTGTTTCGGAGCTGACGACCTCATTCGAGACGGTCAATGTTCCCATGCCCATCTGCCGTTACGATATCCTCGAGGGAGGGCCGAACGGAACGCCTATTCAGTATGCACTCGTCGGACAGCAGGTCAGGAAGAAAATAAAAGATTTCTCAAATGCATTGCCTCAATTCGCTCATGCTCACAAGCAATGATGATGTTGCCAGGTCTACCACAAATGGACGTGTGAGACGGAGACAACGGACACCTTCTGCATGGTCGTCCACTCGTGCACCATCGACGACGGCAGCGGGGACACCGTGCACATCATCGATGAGAACGGATGCGCCCTTGATCGGTTATTAGACCCCATCGAAGCTCCTTTTCACCACAACAACACTTTATTACAGCTTCCTCCTAAACAATCTCGAGTACCCGGGAGATATGACAGCCGGACAGGAGGCGCACGTCTACAAGTATGCAGATCGAGATGGACTCTTCTATGAATGCCAAATCTCCATCAGCATTAAGGTATATATTAACTACCGGCCAATTATGCAGGCCAATTGTTCATAGGAACCACATGGCGAGTGCGGCAGACCCGAGTGCGCCGAACCTCAGGGCTTCGGCGCTCTTTCCGCAAACTCTGCCGGTGCCCCACTGTCCGGCGCACCGCCAGCTACCGGTGCACAGGGCAGCACTGGAGTTCGCCAAAAGCGTCAGGCCGGCCCGGGAGAAAGCGTTCTCGATGTGCGTGCCGAGCTGAACGCCTTCAACTTTGGCGACCAGGCTAGTTCACTCCAAACAGGCCTGATCCTGGCTTGATGGCTTACACTTTCTGACGTCATAACTTCAGACCGACGCGGTTCTGGAGAACTTGAAGAAGTTGCTTCACCGCGGAAGCGCGAGTGATGTGCCCGCTCCCGCAGTGCACATGCACTCGGCCCCAGTCGTTTCCTCCTCCCCCGTTGAGGGCATCTGCGTCGCTCCCCTGTACTTCTCTGTACTGCTTGCCTGTGCCTTCGCCTGCTCCGTTTTCATCCTCGTCCTCCTTGTATTCAATGCTCGCTCCGCTTACTCGGCCAAGAGGAAGCTTGTTGTGCAGTAATTTTTCAGATCCTCTGAAGTTCACCGTGGAAATCCGTCACTCGTAGACAAAATGAAAGTTGCAATTCGACTCCCGACACTGTGCAAGATGCTTTTACTGTTGAATGTTTGTGTGCAATATGATATTACGTGGTTTCTTTGGTGCAAGTTGCAATTCATTAATAAAGGTGCTTTCATTAACACATGAGTGACTCTCATACAGATCGGATTCCAAAGCAAGAGAATCTGCCATTAACGAGTTGTCATCTTAATCAATAGCCAGTTATTCGAATTTAGTGGTCCTTGGGTTGTGGGTTGATTTGTTTGGCAACGCAAATCGAGCCTTTGAACTTCCAGTGTTGCCCCACACTCAGATCACTATATGAACGATTTGCCTAAACTTTTGTTACCATGAAGATGTTGTAATATTATCTCGTTTTTGTTCCATTGAATCCCTAAAAGCGGACGAGGACCATTGTTAGATAGTACTGCCAATGCGAGGCCGCATATAATGGAGAGCAGAAAAGGCCATGTGCAGTTGCTACATGCGAATAAGGTGATATATATTGCCTTCTTCGTCAAACCGTTGCTAATCCATCGTCAAATGTGCGAGAGATAAAAGAAGAGGGCGGGAAGACAAAGAATATGTATATACATATGTTATTATGCAATTCTAAGGTAGTATTGCTAAGAAGTGGAGTGAGGACAGTTTAGATACCTACATACATACATACATATATACATCAGTTAGGCGATTCGATAAAGATTCTGTTTAATATCTTCGGAAGAAAACACTTTTAGGCAAGAAGAAGATTTTGGGATAACAAATAATTTTGACACAAGAGAAGAAAAGTTGGTTTTCAAAAAAAGAAATTTGAGTCTGAATTAGTAAGAAAAGTTAAGGACATCTAATAGTATTTGTAAAGTATGCATGTACATTTGTTAGATGAAAGGCATAAATACATACATACATATATGTACATATGTTGCAGCAACATTAAGAATCTGCCAAATTTGGATCATGGAAAATTTTTTCTGACAAATCCTTCACAGCTGCGTTGCAGAAATTCACCTATCAATGAAATCGATATTTGTTTTTTTTTTTAAAGATTTCTTCGGGTTTTTTTCTGCTGGAATCACTTCTACATTGAAGCGGAGGATCGATTTTGGGTTATCTTCTTCTTTGTATTTTACTTATATTTTTCTTGTTTAAGGTATAAAACTGTACAATAATTTTACTTTATTTTGTCAAATTCAATAAGGGCACTATCACAAAGTCGTTATTTTTTTCAAAACTGATGGTTGGCACTCTCTTGATTGCATTGTACATGTAGCTGGTCTGGCTTTCCATGGTCAAAAGATGACCTTTTTGCTGCAATTCTCGCATGGCGGAGACCAATCCGTGATTGGTTCATGACTTCTTTTGCTTTCTTATAAGACTGCCTGACCAGGCAGCCTCGTCTTATAATTTACATACAGCAGCTTCAGAGGATATAAAGGCTGGATGTGTGGCAGTGTACAAGCAGATTACAGGCCGTTGCCTCTGTTTTCATTCTCTCTTTCATCTGCTCGCCTTTATTCTTTTGTTTTAATATACAATGAAAACATCGCCTATAAATTCGTCATGATTTAGTTTATAGGAATGAAATTAATTATAGTGAAGATCGAGAAATTCTGCAATGATAGCAATGAATTTGGATGGACCCTGTTTTTCATGTTGCAGTAAGAAATGATGAAGAGCTCCATCTCTGCATGCTTCCTGGCTTGGTCGCTTCTAGTACTCACGCGTCCTTCACGTGCCATCCCTGTGGACAACGGCGTGGAGGGCGAGCCGGAGATCGAGTGCGGCGCCGATTCCATCGCCGTCGAATTCAACACGCGCAACAACTTCGAGGGACACGTCTTCGTCAAGGGACTCTACAACCAATCAGAGTGCCGCAATGACGAAGGCGGCCGAATGGTGAGACGTGATCCGAAAGAATCTGTTTTTTTCGAATTGTTCATACTAACAGGTGAATTTTCTAGGCGGCCGGAATCACTCTTACCTTTGATTCTTGCAACGTCCAGCGCACGCGAACTCTGAATCCACCAGGAATAGAGGTCACCACGAACGTCGTTGTGTCCTTCCACCCACAGTTTGTTACTAAGGTATGAACGGCTTATGATAGACGAATTACGCCTTCTGCTAGCATTGTCACCATTTTACTTTATATTACTTTATCTCGGTATCTACAAAAGCCAATTCATTGAAAGGTCGACCGCACGTATCACATTCGCTGCTTCTACATGGAAGCCGATAAAACAGTCAGCCAGGACATCGAAGTGTCCGAGCTGACGACCTCCATCGAAACGGTAAATGTACCAATGCCCATCTGCCGCTACGATATCCTCGAGGGAGGGCCGAACGGAACGCCTATTCAGTATGCACTCGTCGGACAGCAGGTCAAGATTCCTCAAATTCACGGCCTCAATTCGCTCATGCTCACAAGCAATGATGATGTTGCCAGGTCTACCACAAATGGACGTGTGATACGGAGACAACGAACACCTTCTGCATGGTCGTCCACTCGTGCACTATCGACGACGGCAGCGGGGACACCGTGCACATCATCGACGAGAACGGATGCGCCCTTGATCGGTTCGAAGCCAATTCAGTTCAAAGACCTTTTCCCTGACATATGGCATTGACCATATACATCGTCCTATAATGGTACTAATCCATAGCCTTTAGCTACCTTCTCAACAACTTGGAGTACCCGAGTGATTTGACTGCTGGGCAAGAGGCTCACGTCTACAAGTACGCTGACCGTGATGGCCTCTTCTACCAGTGCCAGATTGCGCTCTCAATTAAGGTACGACAAGAAATCTTGGGGCTGAGCCTCAAAAGCTCCTTAACGACTAATTAATTTGGGTTCTAGGAGCCACACGGCGAGTGCGGTCGACCAGAATGCTCGGAGCCTCAGGGCTTCGGCGCAGTCGCTTCCTCGAATGAAACGAGAGCGGAGATAGTAGAAAAACGACGCCGTGTCCAGAAGCGCGCGGTTCGTGCCGAGGAGAACACTCTCGATGTGCGGGCAGAGCTGAGCCCTCTCGACTTTGGCGACCAGGCATGTCTTTGAGGACTCATGCTTCTGACTGAACCACAAAAAATTTCAGACTGACTCGCTCTTGGCTGGCCTGCGCAGACTACTTCACGAAGGAAACTCCTCAGCCAGCCTGCGGGTGGCCGAGCCATCGACCCGAAGTGTCCCCACTGCCTCGCACTCGCTAGTCCGCATTCCTTCCGAAGGCGTCTGCGTCTCGCCACTCTCGTTTGCTCTGCTGCTCGCGGCCGCCTTTGCTTGCTCGCTCTTCGTTATTGTTATCGTTGTCAGCAATTGCAAACCTGCCGTGTACTCCAGTAACTAACGGAGTAATCTTGCAACATATTGTTCATTGAAGATTCTAATTATCGTTAATAGAAAGTATTATACTGAGCTGCGATTAGAAATCATAGGGTCTGTGTTGTGGCAATTTCACTGATTACGTCACTTGTAGCTGAAAGAATATTCAGCATACTTGTTGTATGGTATTTCTTGCGGTAATATGGCTGTTCTCTTTCACGTTTATTGTTAAACAAATAGACATACGTGAAAGATAATTTGTAATTTCGTTTCCTGATTCCAACAGAAGTTCTTTTGTTCACTTCCATCTTTAAAACGCAGAGATAAATTGTCTTGAATTACAGTATAACTCGAAATGAGACGCACCTTGCGCACCGCTTGCGTCCCGTGTGGATCGACGACCATGTAGTCCACCTGCTGTTGGAGAGCGGAAAGCGAGGCCGAGCTGCCTGAGGAACGCGCTGTGTTCGGATTGTAGAGGTCGCAGTAGTCGAATGCTGGCCGGGATGGTGTTTCAGTGCTCGCTTAATGAGTATCTTCCATGGACTGTCACCATTTATTTCGTTACATCAATCAGCAATATTGCCTTATTTTCCCGGAATTACATTATGTCCTAAAGTATATAAATACACGACAATTTATTTTCAAATTGCTTAATTAATAGTGGAAATATGCCTATACATATTTTTACTTCGTGTTCTGTACCGCGTGAGCTGGACGATGAGGTCGTTTTCTTTGAGATCCGTTGTGGCAGAGGAGGGGGCGGAGTGAAGCGGCCTGAGCGAGCAGTTCGATCTGAGTTGAGCGAGTCGGCTGAGGATTCGCGGTGCGCCGGCTAAAGTCAAAGCTAAAGTTCAATTTTTTTTTCTAGAAATTGTACACTTTGTGAAATTGTTGTTCAAATAGGAAGATCATCGCAAAATTAGTGAGATTTCAGACGACAGCGGCCTTTCGCACTCTCATACTATTTTCAAGCATCGGGTTTGTGCGACCTCCGAAACAGGCGAGAATGTGACTGCCTACTCGCAAGGTAAACAGGAAAAGTCGAACGGGCACTAATTCTTGCTTCGGTCCCCCTTTAACTGTTTGTAAATTCACCAACCGTGAGCGTGGAGTTGCTGGTGTGGCGGGGCAGCGCCAGACGAGGCGCCTCCTCGCGTGGCGGACTACTCGAGGGCAGCCGCCGGCGGACGGAAGACACTTTCGAGCGGGCATCCGAGGACAGCGAGTCAGTCGAGGAACTGAAGAGAGAGGAATAAGTTAAGAAGACAGTTTAAAATCGATAAAGATAGTCAGAAAACTATACTAAATTTGAATTAATATCATTAATATGATCGTGAATGTTCAACATTGTTTTGTTCGCAATTAATTGGTTTAATTCGATTAGAGGGTTAATTTAATTACTCTAAATAAATTTAAATAATTCAGCTCGAATTGCGGGCAGGGGACATATTTTCTTGAGGTTTCATCTACAGAGAAAGTCATAACATAAAAGAAAGCTGAAAGCTGCCGTTTTGTATGAAAATATAATTTTTCAAAATTTTAGCCGTAAAAGTCATGTTGCAGTAAATTTAAAACCAGAGACAGTTCTGAAATTGTAACACAAATAGAATGAAAACAAAATCGCATGGAATAAATAAGAGGGAGAGCCACCTTTCCAAATTTCTGACATTTTATCATATTTAATTGCGATTATTTGCGGAACCCAATAATGAACGTACATATTTCTACGGAATTACGAAATTAGAAACCGAACGACGATTATTGTCCAAGAACGCATGATAACAACTTGTAATAAAATTGCTGTGATGACTGTCAAAATTATATATTGTCCAAAGCATTGCACGAACCGCGTGCTTTCGCTGAGGGACGTGGAGTTGCGATTGGGAGACGCGCCGAGGAGTCGCGTGGCAGAGAAGGGCTTCTTAGGCGGCGCGCCGGACGCGTCGCCGGCCTCGCGCGGCTGCTTCTTGCTCGGCAGCAGCACGACGTTCGAGCGAGTGAACGACACCGTCGACGCGCGTCTGTCGTTCGCTTTCAGACGCTCCTGGCCACGGTTCACAGCCGAATCCACCCCTCAAGTCAAGGGAAATGATAGACACTAATATGTTTTATTTTAATGAGTAAGGAAAAATTCTAACAATTCATAGAATCTCATCTGCAAATTTTCGTTTCTGATAAACAGTTTGCAATATTCATAATTGCCTAAAGACGCCAAAATTCCAAACCAGCCAACGGGTCGTCTGGATGCTCGCTCTGTTCCTCAACCTTTGGCGGAATATTGATGGAGTACTGGTGCGACGTGCGGTCGCCATCGTACTTCTAAAGCAGTAAATGATGACTTGAGATTTCAAGCACTTCAGATTATGATGGGAACAAATAAGAAATGTGAAAGAGAAGAAAAATGCGTCATACCGAAAAAGATCCGCGGACGCTGGCAGTAAGACGGCGTGCGAGGAGGGCCGAGACACCCCCGCGCGCATGCAACGTGAACTCCTCGCGCGGACGCACCAGGCCTTGAGGCGGGTTCCCGTCATCCTGTAACAAACTGTCCATATAAAACAATATTAAATTTGCCCATATATTCCTCACAATCAGAGTTGATCTTGGTAACTTTTGAAAAATTCATTGCTCGCGTACATCTCATTGGCCAGTAAGGTGATACTCTTTATTAATATATTTCATTTAACTTTATTTTAGGACTTGTATACGCCATCTCAGAAGTCCATTAATTATGAAAGTCTATACAGCCCTCTTCATTATTCCTTGAAGTCATTTGATTCGGCTCACTGCGATAGAGACAAATGCGATAGGCACTGCTTTGCCTGTTTGAATTCAGTGGCATACACTACGGCAATGTCACAACGCGTTTTCATCAGAGGAGCGAGCCGATTGTGTAGAGTGAGAGTGTGAAAATGAAGAAGGATGAGAGAAAGAGAGAGTGTATGAGAGGAGAGAGAAGAGAAGAAAAACGAAAACGACAAAGATGTGAGGCGAAAGAACTGGTTAGACAAGTGACATATCGTGAGCGGTCGCCATTATCAGCACTTCCGGTAGAAGTCACGGCCATTACTCCGGCCACGCACTGTTATCATTTAAAGAAACCAGTTAGCTTTATTGCATATGCATATGAACATGACAGCCGTAAGCTCTTTAATATGTATATACTATGTACGCAAGAGATAAACAACCAAACTTTTAAGCCTGATTCAATCTTTGACAAAGGAAAAAAGATTGAAAGAAAGTCAACGTGCCCATCAACATAACGGTAAAGTGAATTGTTTTGAATCTCATGATGCCCCAAAAGGAGTTAGAGGACCTGAATGTAGCTGGAGGTGGTTGGATTCATGGCGTCGGCGATCGAGAGATTCAGAGCGGGCGGCTGCGAGGCGTCTTCTAGCTGAGACAGAAGCTCGCGCCACTGGCGGTCGAGGCTCTGCAATAGAAGTGATATGCAATGGAATGGTGAAAGGTACATGCGCATCTTTAAAAATAAATAAATTTCCTAAGATATATGTACCAGCATAAAAGGTTAGAGCATTTACATAGACGAGGCATGCTTTCAATGATATCATATAGTAGTGTTTGCCTACAAAATAATCACGAAACTCAAAATAGATCATTACTGTCGAGCAGATGATAACGAAGCAAAAAAACTCCTTAAAGGAAGTATCCGGAGAACAATTCTCAGTCGCGCTAGAGAACGCGTTTGAATGCGCGCGCTCATAAAGTTGCCTGTCGTTCGGTCGAGAGAGCATGAGAAATAGGAGGGTGGCTCTGACCTACCGTAGCTAATTTTTTCACGTTACTATTGCTCAGAATGTAATGGAAGAAAATCGCTCGAACTTTCTGGATACATGTTTTTAGCCTAGATGAACATGTTCAGATAGAAAAAAACTTAGGTTAATTATTCCCCGGATACCTCCTTTAAGCGAAATGCCATAGTTCAGGATTGGACACTTATTCAAGGAAGCTAGGAGAAGCATACTTCACTAATATTGTTAAATCATGTTGGGATATTAGAAAGAAAAGCTTGAACTGTAAAAAGGAACACGTGAGGATGCAAGAGCACTGATCAGAGAGTCGGAGCGCTTGCTGCTTCTCTGGTTCTACTCTTTCTCTCTCGCTATCTCAAGCTTTCTTTCTCCCTCTCTTTCGCTCTATCTCTCTCTCTTTATCTCTCTTTTTTTATCTCTCTTGCAAGCTCCTCCCTCCATATGCCTTTTTTTCCTTTTCACGCCTTCCTCTTTTACGTCTTTCCACCAACTTTTACCACTCCTAACTGCTCTCTCACACTCTTTTCCTATTCACTCTTAATCTCTTACTCCTTCTCTTCTCTGATTTCTACTCTCTAAATCACTACATCATTCTCTGCCAGAGAAAGTTCTTCATAGTTGACAATATTTATTAATTCTCGCGTCATACAAACAAATGTGCATGCAACTATATTCCGATTATAAACGTTACTCCAATTCTTCTTGTTAGAGGAAAGCTTTCACTGTCACTTGTCGTGTCATATTACATTAGACATAAAAGACAGAACATAGCTGACGCCATGGAACAGCGGCAAGCCTTGAAGGAAATGGAGAGATGCTCACTCATGCCTACATTATTTGTATGCAACGGGGAGTGTAAAAAATGCGAGATAGAGAGAGACAGAGTGCGTGTGAGAGAGATAGAGTGCGAGAGTATTCAAGTGGAGGAGAGAAAACACAAAGATAGAAGTGGAAAAGGAAAAAGATAGTTGCTAGGCACCTGCTGACTGTGATTGAGTCTGCCTGCTCCAGCTCCCGCCGTCAACGCCCCGGTGCTCGACGACTTGGCCAAGTCCGGCTGCTGCAATACTATTTAAAGTATATTAAAAAATCAAATTTCGTCTTCTTTTGCTGAGACATGAATACGTAGAACTCCAATTAGCTGACCCTGTCACGAGGCTTGAAGGCTGAGATGAACTTCTTGGCTTTCTTCCAGTTCTCGTATCGCTCGACGAGGTCATCGGATGCGCCTCCGCCGTCCGTGAACTCCACCATCGAGCGTTGCTTGCTCAGGCGACTGCCAACACAGCGCTTTCATTTTTTTGCCAACCCAAGCTCTCATCAGCCAATTGTAATATGCAAAATAAAAATCTTATGTTTCAAAATAAATGCATTATCGAATGTAATACGTAGAGTTGCTAGTCACATTTAGTAGTGAGAAATAACTGCCCAACAGCAAATAAAAGAAAAACAAAGAGAAACGATATCGCGAGAAATCTAATAAATTTCCGATAACATAGTGTGAATTGGTTGAGGATTTATTGTAGTCAGGGTCTGTTATTGTTCAAGTGTAAGGTGGACAGCGACAAAGAATGGGTGCGTGCGAGAGAGAGAGTGATTAACCTGACCTGAGCTGATGTCTCCTCTTAATGAAGGAGGTGTGAGATGCGTTGTGGACGGAGTTGTCGGAGCGGCGCCGGCCGCGGCTAACGGGCTCGAGCGAGGCCGCCAGGTCTGCCGCTTCGGCCGCCGGCGACGAGCTCTGGCTCGTCAGCGACAGCTTCGATCGCGAACGATCCGAGGACATGTGACCAGCTGGTATTTTTCAATTAATTGTTAAAGTGCACAAAGAGTCTGCACGACAACAGATTTATAAGATCTGATTAAACGAACCCCTCGGTTCATCAGGCGGCAAATAGTCGCCAATATTCATGTAGGTCGGCTGCACCTCAAGCGTGAATCGAGAGCCTAAATTGTGGTCTATTAGTTCTCTTCGCTGGCCTCACTGACACATGACTTGAGATCCTTTCTTGCTATCAAAACAGAGAGAGCCCTAACCATGCGTTGAATTGGCGCCCGTGTGTCCAGGAGGCACGACTCGATCGATGTTGCAGTATCGCTCTACGACGTCGTCCACGACGAGATTCTGACGAGAGCGGAAGCTTGAGTTACGACTCAGATTGACGTAGTCACTCTGCGCGCACAGCGTCTTGTAGCTGGCAACTACAATATGAACTAAGGGAGACGAGCACGGCGCCTCTTTATTAGTGCTTGCATAATAGGAAAAAGAAATACTCGGAGAACTGACGCGAAGTCGCCCTGTGCAGATAGTCGGCCGAATGAGGCTCATCCGACCTCGGAGCGCTTCCGCCCAGAAACATCCTTCAAACTCAATCGCCTTCTCAACTTCATTTAATCTCCATATTGCCAGATTGCTCCTTTTAATTATGGCCCCAAATGCACACAACTTTTCGACTATTCAATTCCATAGTCACTATCAGAACTGTCCTTCTAACCCCGACTTAGACTTGAGCTTGTCGAGTGGAGCGATGACGTGTCTGAGAGAAGAAGCTGGGCGCGCTGCCTCGAGCGCAGTCGGCTGCTCGGTGCCGTAGATCTTGTTAAAACTCTCCGAATGAGCGCGACTTGCGACCTGTTGAAAGTATACATTTGTTAACCGCATTGACCGATTTAGTATCAAAACGTGAAGGCAAAAATTGACTGATAAAATGTTAACCAGTAGTAAAGAATGCAAACCTTCTTCGGCCGATGCGCTAGTCCGGGTGGCAATGCTTGTCCCGTTGGAACGGGGATATACTCGCCGATCCAGTCTCCATCGGAGCGCTGCCGGTTGAGATAGAGGTGCAAGCCATTCTGACAGTATCCTTATTATCCTCCATATATGGATTTACAAGAACTTCGCTTACAACATTAAGAAAATAAATAAATCAAATAAGTAAATTTCAAGAGTAGGGTGGAATCTTAACTTGCCTTTTGCATCGCGCGCTCGAACATGCGATAGAAGTGCTCGAGACGCGCACAGTGGAGGGCGTAGCAGTCGGAGGGCGTGCAGGCGGTCTCGGCCCCCGCCGACCCCTCCTCGCCCCCCTCGCCGTCCCCCTCACTGCCCCCCTCGCCGTCCCCCTCGCCGTCCCCCTGGGTGCCCGCCGCGATGGCGGCGGCGCCCGTGTTGAAGGAGAAGCACGCGCTGCTACGCGACAGGATTCGTAGGTCGTCGAGAGGCGCGAAGAGCAGCACCTCCTGTGGCCGGCCGTGCACCAGCGCGAAGAATGAGTCCTACCAAGCCACTTTTATGTAAAAATGGGACAACGAAAATAGCATCAAAGGCATAACCATTATCATTAACATGAAAAATCTTGCTTCCTTTCCCTACCATTATAGAAGTTTTCACCAACTAACATGAAGATGTAGCCGAACTTCTTTCCGTACAAATTTTACCGCTGGCGATTTTCTCGGCGCCTGCAGCAGCTGCATGTAGAAACAATCGCCTAAATAAGCCGGTAATTTATTATTTCTACCTACATATTATATTAGACCTTGAAATGCAAAACAAAAAAAAATATATATTTATATATTTATCAACATCTGAATTAACTAATGTTAGTCACTTGTACAGCAATTTTGTTTCCTAGGAGAGTACACAGTGGAAAGAGCGTTATGTTAATTAAAAATTTTTGGAATCCGCAAAACTTGTGCACGTACTCTGACCGCAGGCATTGCGCAGCCAAGCCTCCCAGACAATGACATTCTTCAGTTCGGAGAAGGCGAGGATGATGACGTGTCCTTTCGTTAGAATTGACAGAGTGTGCGACTGCCGCTTTAGCTCGAAGCCTGCACGACAAAAACCAGCATGTCTTGCTGTTTGGATGGATAAATCAAGCACCGACTTGACTCGACGCCGACGAAGAACTCGAGTGGATGCGACGTCTTGTGCTGCGCCGCTCTTCGCTTCGCCGCGTTCTTGTAGACGAGGAAGATCGGCGCGGCCAGATCGGCCGGCTTCTTGCACACCATGTAACGGCTTGTCCACTGGAAGAGGCACTCATTTACTCCTTCTCTTGTTAGGAAACGCACTGCTAATGAAAGTTATCATGAATTGAAAAAAGATAAGCGAATGAATTGATTTGTAAACTAGTCTTGGATGCAACTATCATCTAACTCTGTTGTTGTGAAAAAGCTTCCCAGCCGACTCAATACAAAGTCCGTTCGAGTTGAGGTCTACCTCCTCACGCATCCTGAAATTGAGACTGAGGTGCCCTATTGGTGCAAATCAACTGTAATTCAATGCACAAGTTACTAAAAAGACGCTGAAATATGTAGTTGAATAAGACCGATGAGTGAGGCAAGCGGTGGGCATGATGACCTGAGAGAGGGGCGGCTGAGGCTGAGCCGTCTGCTGCAGCATTCGACCGGCGCCGTCGCGAGAGTCGACCACGCACGGGCTGAGCTTCCAGCCACCACACTTCCTTATTTGCATTTCTTATTCTCGCATCGTTTAAAGAATGTGACACAACGCATTAAAGAATATATAAGATCTCCTTTTCTCGAATTCCACAACGAAATCACAGCTTGCTATCTATGTACATATTCAATAGTCCACACCTAATATATTAATAGTAATAATAATTATATATAATATGAATAAAGATGTAAATTAATAATTAACATAAATGTTGCGATCCATGTTACATTTTCCGGACGAATATGTGATATGTTACTTTGGAACATACAAACACATTTTGCAATGCGCGAATTAGAAATCTTGCATAGAGAGCTGCAAAATTTGGAAGTGAAAGCGCTAAAAGTCTAGCGCAAATGACCATTGATAGATCTGCACAAGTGTTAAGCTGACACTGAAAGAAAGCTAGAAATATTTGACGCGAAAAGGCAATGAGAGAGAAAAAGAGATACACGGAGAGTGCGAGGGAAAGTGAGAGAGATAAAATGACTGATAGAGGGATACGACAATGAGCATATATCCTTCGCCTTCTTCTTCTTCCGCATAAAACTACTCGCCGCGCTCAGAGTCCCACTAACACAATGCTTTCGTTCATCTCTTTTCTTCTCCCCCCCTCTCTCTCCCTTCCTCTCTCTCTCTCTCTCTCACTCTCACTACTCGCCGCGCTCAGAGTCCCACTAACACAATGCTTTCGTTCATCTCTTTTCTTCTCCCCCCCTCTCTCTCCCTTCCTCTCTCTGTCTCTCTCACTCTCACTCTCGCTCTCTTTCTCGCTCTCGCTTTCGCTAATTCATTCACATGCATGCATCCCGCGCATATACAACACGAATACACTCCGTTTTCGCATTTCTTGTATTTCTCTAATGTTTCGTAAGCCACACGACGTCAATTCTTCTGCTCATTCCGTCTCTTCCTCTCTCTCTCCCTCCTTGTCTCTCTATTATCTCTTACTCTCTTGGTACCACTCAATTGCTTGCATTTTGCTGGCCGACTTGTCAGTCTTCTCTTATTTTTCTTTCTTATTCACTTTCTTTATCTTGATTATCTTCCTGCACGTTATTCTCCAATCGCTCCCTTTCTCCAATCCATGACTTCTCCGCGCTCACTATCAGATCGATCGAGTTAGGAAGAGAAGAGTGCGGGAGTATGAAGACGGTACGAGACATTAGGAAAGAGAGAAAGAGAGACGGAGAGGGCGAGAGAGAGAGAGGGAGGGGGAGAGGGGGAGAGTAGAAGGTAATACAGACATGGCTACTAAGACAGTCGGAAATGGAATAGCATGTGCTCAGACAAGCGAGCCACTACCTTTCTCTCTCTCTCTCTCTCTCTCTCTCTCTCTCTCTTTCTCAATCTATCTCTCTCTCCCTCTTTCTTCCTGTTGCTGCAACGAAGAGAGTGGCTGGTCAGTCGAGTGATCTGTTCTATGAGAAGGGATCGAGATATCATCGGCAAAAAATTTTGTCTACTTTTTTAATATATGCATTACCAATGCGTATGCTGTAAGCATTCACGCTATGTTGTCTTATTTTCTATTCTGATTGTGAGAGTTTATTCGAGATGCCAACCTTTCATTCAACTACATATTTGCATGAAGAATGTAAGAACTGCTATTTAATTTATTTATTGTATGTATGTACATCAATAAATAGAATAATCAACGTGTCAACATGTGGAAAAGAGCTCGAGAAGATCACAAGACAATAAACAGAAAAGGTTATTTAGTGAGGGAGAGCGCCCTGGTGAAGAGAAGCCAGCGGAAGAGATTGGAGAGCGTGGCCGGCTCGGCCACTCTCTCCGTCGTCTCTCGCTCGAGTTCCGTGTCTTGGCCAAACGTTATTTCGTAGTCGCTACTCGAGGTTTTTACTATTTGTAGCTGAAATTAACAGGCTTTTCTGCTAACATGCAGTTTAAATCTCAGGAATTACATACACGACTCATAAATATATGTAAATAAATAAATACAAATATAAATGAATATGTATAAATAGATTATTATTATTGTTATATATGTATATATATATATATATATATATGTACATATATAACAATAATAATATATGATTATTATTATTATCATTATTATTATTATTATTATTATTATTATTCATTATTGACCGTCTTGCTGGCGAGCTGGCATGCAAAGGTGGAGGGCGGCAACGAGCTGTTCACCCGCGTAGCCTGCGCGTCCAGTCGACTCGTGCACAGCATTCGGCAGGCGAACGTCTCCAGTTCCGTGTCCTGCCATTGGAATAAACAAAATATGAGTGTCTCCGATAAACATGTGTTTGGGGATATTCTGTATAATTGTTACGGTTGAAAAACAAAGACTTACCTTAATTTTATCATAATGTTTTTTGAGAGATATTTCATTCGGAAAGATGTAGACCCCGTGACGAACAAGATGCATTGCCATTTCCTGCCGATTGAGTAAACACTTTTAATCACATAATTGTTCTCATTTATTTTAAATCCGCTCAAATCGAGTCTGTTAATATCGAGGTAAAAAATGAAACTGGAACTATTAGCTAACTTGAAGTGATAGCTGTTTTCCATGCAGTCGCTTTAGTTTGCTGAATTCATCTCCGGTCGGCGTTCCAAGCATGACTGTGCTTCCCTTGAAATTACAAATAAAACATGTGTATTTATTGAACAACATTATTATTATTCATAATGATTACGCATACTATGTCGAAAATATTCAAATAATAAACCGTAAAATGAAACTGGAGAAGGATGACACTCGTGTGCAGAAGAAAGAGCGCGCTCTCCGGAGCAAACTCAATGCTCCATCGACGATATGGCAAGTGAAACTCAGTAGACTGGAAGAGGGCGACGCGACCAAACTTGGAAAGTCGCGTACTCACGACCAGTGTTGCTGCAAAGGAGGACATGGCTAATAGCCGATCCGATAGGCAGTCATTCACAAATCCTGGCTCGGTCAAATATTAACAATGCATAAAAATATTTTGTTAATATATGTATTCAGACTGCGTTTAAATAAGCCAATAAAATGACAAAGGTAATTACGATGACAAACTTTGATCGAATTGCGCGTGCGTTGTAAAGATGCCCTTTTTCCAAATGGGCTGCCCGCCGTCATTCCCTTCGGTGTCGGAGAAGGCAATGGTCGGCTCGCCGCCTCCCATGAAAACCTCCTCGACCGGTACCCGCAGCGACACTTGCAACACCTCGCCGCGAAGCTTCGCCTCTCGAACACCGCACTCTGGAAGTATTTCGAAACGCCTGTCTTTTCATGTTGCAAGCGAAATTCTGGTGGCATAAAATTACATACAGTGCCGGTCAAAATTCTATTAACTTTTGGTTTTTCGTACATAATTTCTTTCAAAGTTAATGAAATTTGATGAAATTTTCAGGGTTACTTCTTTATGCTGTCAGATTATTAGTATCAGAATATTGATTTCACAGATCGACTACAAGGCGAGGAAAAAATCAATAAGTCAATATCACCCGGTGCACTTTTAGGCGTACTGAACAAAATGGGTTGTTTCTTTGATATTCGGATAGTTTTCATTGGATACATGATTTGTCTGTATTCTAGAGCATCTTTGCGATAAAGTTTTGATCTAATCGCTATTTATCCACATGCTTTTACATGTTGCCTACCCCCCGTTCACGATCCATGCACTCGGACTGAGATGCAAACGGTTCAGGTGAATAAAATCGATCATTTACTGATATTCCTCTCTCAATAATGATTTTAATATATTTGCAGGTCATCACTGAACTAATTCAGATGGTTATTTGAGCTGTTAAAATTAGGTGCTAACTATTTGGGCACACTCTGAACACCGCGGTCAACTTTGGTCCTCAGCCCAGACGCACTTATAGTGATGCTGTGCACGGGTTCCGTGTTCCAAAAGCGATTTTGACAATCTCAAATGATAGATCATAGGCTTGTATACCTTCAGAATCCCTATTTCATCCCTGTCTTCATGAACCCGCAGGATACAGTAGATCGTTTGAATGTACCCTTGGCATAGTAGTACGGTGTATTTGACAACGTGTGGTTCTGGATCAATCACAACATTAAATTATCTAATAGTGATTTAGGCGCTTGCTGAACACTCGTCTGTACCGACTAATGTGATTTTTGATTCGATGTTATTTTTTTCGGGATTACTTTCTTGCCTTGTAGGTCAACGTACTACTCTATGCCAAGGGTACATTCAAACGATCTACTGTATCCTGCGGGTTCATGAAGACAGGGATGAAATAGGGATTCTGAAGGTATACAAGCCTATGATCTATCATTTGAGATTGTCAAAATCGCTTTTGGAACACGGACCCCTGCATAGCATCACTATAAGTGCATCTGGGCTGAGGACCAAAGTTGACCGCGGTGTTCAGAGTGTGCCCAAATAGTTAGCACCTAATTTTAACAGCTCAAATAACCATCTGAATTAGTTCAGTGATGACCTGCAAATATATTAAAATCATTATTGAGAGAGGTATATCAGTAAATGATCGATTTTATTCACCTGAACCGTTTGCATCTCAGTCAGAGTGCATGGATCGTGAACGGGGAGTAGGCAACATGTAAAAGCATGTGGATAAATAGCGATTAGATCAAAACTTTATCGCAAAGATGCTCTAGAATACAGACAAATCATGTATCCAATGAAAACTATCCGAATATCAAAGAAACAACCCATTTTGTTCAGTACGCCTAAATGTGCACAAGGGTGATATTGACTTATTGATTTTTTCCTCGCCTTGTAGTCGATCTGTGAAATCAATATTCTGATACTAATAATCTGACAGCATAAAGAAGTAACCCTGAAAATTTCATCAAATTTCATTAACTTTGAAAGAAATTATGTACGAAAAACCAAAAGTTAATAGAATTTTGACCGGCACTGTTCATACATAAGTAAATATGTGCATAATTGGTGTTTCGGAAAAAAGTGGGCAAAATCAGAGCACCTTGATGCACGAGCCACGCGCCGGCGTGCGCTGCCTTGGTTGCCATAGAGAACGCCTGAATCTCATAGACGCTGCCGATCATTGACTCGCGCCTCATGTCCACGCAGTGCGCCGCCGCCGCGCTCTCCGCCTGCGCCGAGTAATTCTCTGGAAATACATTAACACTTTTGATTATTTATTTTTCTTTAATCAAATAGTACAATTCACTATTTCGATGACTATCAAGTCAAACATTATCATCCAACGCTTTATCCTCAGGAATGCTCTACTTTATGACGCTCCGACGATGAGCTGGAAAGCAGCAGCTCAGCCCAAAAGACAGCCCTAAGCGGCTACACGAATGACGTAACTTCCTACCTGCTGACTCCTCGAAGTAGCTGGCGACATCCTTCATGAGAGTGGCCGTGACATCAGCAGGCATCACCGTCTGCATTATCGTTGTTCTCTCTTCCTTTGGCTTCTTCGCCGGCTTCTCCTTCTTTGTCTCGTTCTTCTTCTTCTTCTTTCGTTTGACGACTTTGACGGTTTGGTGTGGCTGCTTCTCAAGTATTTAAATCTGAGATATAACAGTGCTATTTTATAATGCAAATACTATTACAAACTATGTAAGAAGTCTAAAAATTAGTTATCATAGTGGGTCAATCATTCCTGTAAAACTACCTTTGCAGTCAACGACTTTTGAGCGGTTTTCCGAGTGTTCTGTGGTTGCAATACATCAGAGCGTAGTTTCAGCGCCGCCAGCTCTTCTCTACAGTAGCACTTCATACATATGTATGTATAGGACACTTCAGACTAAAATTCTGTGACTTCCCATTGCTAAAGATGGAATTTTGAAATATTTCTGTTCCATATGAAATGCGAATTAGGAATATATAAAGAGATTGAAGCCAAACCGTAAAAGAAGAAAAATATAATTAAAAAAAAACCAAGTTTTCAGATTATATCAAAGTACGTAATTTCACAATATATAGCATGAATAATCATAAAATGGTTGGTTGGCCTCTCACGAGAGTTTGTTGCTCATATTATTCGAGAGATCACTGGCACGACGCGCGAAAGTGGACGTCTTTCGAGCGGGAGATATGTTTGCAGCTTAATGAAGAGAGGACTGATTTAGTACATACATACTTGCAGAAAACGATGTCTACTAAACAATTTCTTTCTGCCGTATATGCAAGAAAATTACATTGCTAATGTATTTAAAAATTGTCAAAACGCAGATTTGACAAATTTCCATAGGTCATGGAATCGCAAACACTGGAATATGGAATATTGTAAAATTCTATGATAAAGTTTTCGCCTGTGCTATATGAAAAACCATCTTTTTTTTTGTTGTCAACGTCTTATATTTATTTCGGAACCTTGCGAAGAGTCGCTCTCCTTACGTTTGCCGTGGTGCTCCACGTTGAAGAGACAACCTGTCATCATCATTTTAAAGAACATCACTTGATTTTCTTTATAGGAGATCACAAATGAAAAAAATATCATGAAATCGCTGACAGATAGGTAAAAGTACTGTGAAAACAATCCAGGGAAATGGTGCAACTGCCCTTCACACTCTCTCCACGGAAACTTGTGGTTGCACAATTGGCATGGGAGCGGACATGTTAAGAAAAACCCAGATAATGTTGGTTGCGCGCACCATATAAATACGTTTCAAATGTAGGATTATAACTGTCCCGTCGGCCACGATAAGGCTCTCACAAAATTTTGGAAATGTCGGGAAGTTAAAATAAATAAGAAAATATGTGAGGGGTAGAGAATACTGTTAATTTTGATCGATGTTTGTGACTTCGGGGCACATGCAATCGAAGTTTCTTGTTCAAACTGCCCAAATAAGATACACTATTTAGTCACCTCAGATCTCCTTTATACTCCAATTGAAAAGAGAAGAAAGATGAAGGGGAATTTTTTTCTCTTTTTCAATTATTCTTTGGTCAAACGACATATTTGAACGCGTTTGAAAAACAAATCGAGGACCTACCGCCAAAACACCAATTACTTTGAATAAAAAAAAGATTTAAAGAAAAACTTTCCAGGATCGCATTTTGCGAAGAAGTGTTCAATATCACTTGCATGATCTTCATCGTATTTGATCACACGTAATCCTTCAATAAACGATGCTCCCTCCACTTGAACGCCATCGAAGAATAAACTTTTATTTCTGCAAAGCTGTGGCATGGATCATTGTCATTCTGCAAAATGCTATAGCCTTCATAATGCATATTCATCAGTCACGTACTTCCGCTCGTTGGAATGGTGCCAAAAACAGATAGAAAAGAAGTCAGATGTGAATGCGAGCTCATTGGAGTTATGCGATACATCTGAAAGATGTCGATCAAATCATTTACTCGTTCACGAAGCTGGCCTCGTGTCCCCTGCTGGAGAGTGGCTGTCTCTATCGCCGTTCTGGTCCAGACTGCTCGTAGTCGCTTTTCACAGCTGAGTACCACCGCTCGCACTGCACAGATAGCAGAAGGAATGGCACCACTCGCCTCGCCGGCACACGCGCATTCTCGCAGTAGCGACAGCCACTGGAGATACTTCATCTTCTCTAGCATCATCGTATGGTTCGCGCTCCCATTGGAGTTACATATCTTTTTTCTTCTCGCGCATTCTCCGCATTGCTCTCCTCACCTACCTCTTCATTCTGAACACCTTTATTGTATCCTTGTCACAAAGAAATATAAAATCTGTGATCTGAACCTGTCTGACACAAACAAGCCATCTCTCAGCATCGACGCGCGAAAGCCCGTTATCGGCAGCCTCGGCGGCCAGCCACGACTCTAAGGTGCCCGCTGCCCGCACGTCTCCCAAGTCATGAAGCACGTCCCCGTCCACGAAGCGAGTCCACTGGGTATTCTTTCATTTTCATAGTTTCTCCTGAGTTCACAACACGATTTATCTATCTAAAGAATATATTACAAAAGACACGTCTATGAATGTATACAAATGTGCATGAATATAAGTTCCTCCAGCTTGGTGCAAATTTGGTCAACGTACATAATATGTACATACATATGTAATAATAGCATTACATCACCAGCTGCGGGAAGATTGTATGTACATATATGGAAGAAAGAAATTTCCGCATTCTGATTAAGTTGCATAACACCGTAGTAAAGTGTGTAAACTAACCGACTTCTCTTCCCAATAAACGCGTGCGGCTGCTCGACATGAGTCGGCCATTCTTTATGACTCTTCGCTTCCAATGCATCAAGCCGAGCACAAAAGGTCAGCCAGGCGTGAATGTGTCAGCATCCGCCTTGGCAGAGTGGGCATGCTCAGAGGTGCAAAGTGGCCGGCCCGGCCCGGCCCGTAGGGCCCGCTGGCCCAAATTCCAGGGCCCGGGACCAAGAAAAGTTGGGGCGGCCCGTAGGCTCGATTGGGTCCGATAGTCAGAAATTTCAGTTAAATGTTGGTAAAAACATGAACTTTAAATTTTCGGTAATTATTATTAATTGCTTTATAATTACTAAATATGGTACATACATCAAATCAGTTATATTTTTCGTTGAAAAAAAGAGACTAAAATATTCTCGATACTTGATGACTTCTCATCTGAGCTGGTTTTTCACTAACGGTTCCTCACGAAACTCCAGCAACTAACCTATTTTCCCTGATTAAGCAGCCTCCTTTTAACAAATGTAATGAAAATCTAATAGTCCATCGTGCTCTTGAATGTTCACAGCATTTGGGTAAAGGATGGTCTTAATCAGGGAAAATGGTATAGTTACTATTATGCCCCGCGTCATCCACTTGAGCGATAAACACACAGCTTTCTGTTCTGTGACGCATATCAAATTTCATTTGTTGGCGAGCTCGCGAATTCGGCATTGAGAGTTTATATTGCACGCTGTGTGTGCATTGAGTGCCATGCGACTTCTCTTGCCGCTTCTGCTACAAATAAGCTCACTCAACGCATATTCTGAGATCGAATCTGATGAAGGCCAGGGACAAGATGAAGAACCAGGTTGGAACCTTCATTAACATCGTTTTTCGCATTATAATGCTTTACGTGCGAAGATTTTGATATTTTAGAAAAGCAGCAAAATGCAACCTTTGCTGAGGATATGACGAGCATTGATGAACACATTTTTGTAACAAACAAATACAACTGGTAAGCATTATTTTCAATGTGCTTTAAGCGGTTTGTTTCTGTTGAAAGCTTTCGCATGCCAATGTTTTATTGTTGCAAGTCATGGTTATGCACTTTCGACTGTAGGAATCGCCGACCAGTCCAAGAGGCTGCCAGACCACTTCATGTCTCAATCCACCTCCATGTCATGCATGTCTCAGTGGACCAGTCTCAGCAGACCTTGACAATGCACGGTCATCTCTACATGGTAATAAAAGTTCTTCAAACTCACCTACATAATCATAATATGTTTTCTTCAATATTTGTTTATTGCTCAAAAATAACAAAACAAATATTTTTTGCACATCATTGATGATAAAAAAATGGTATTAAAATAAAAAAAGAGGTAGCCACTTCCCAGTCGTGGATGGACGAGTTCGCAGGCTGGCCAGCGGCGCGGTTCAACGGCGTCCGCATGACCCACGTCTTGCCTCATCGGCTGTGGACGCCGAAGATACGCGTTGTCAACGGGTTCAGCATCCTTCTCTTCTCACTTTAATGATTACATCTTCGCAGCGCCATTCTCACTAAATGTACACTTTCGAATACACACGCGCATATGTTTTTAGGACTTCATAGTTCCAAAAGAGAAAAGCAGAAACTCAATTGTGTTCGGTTCTTACAGCGTTTCCGGCGTGCGCTCAGGACTTGATATTGCGCGCGCAGGTCACATTCTGCTGCAAACTCAGGAAGACGACACATCGGTAATTGTCACACTGCGAGTTCTATCAGACAATGAATTAGTCGTGTTGTAGGCGAGAGCTGAGATGTATCCGAACTTTTCGATTAGAGTCGGCTGCGACTTTGACTTCTCCTCCTTTCCGTGGGATGAGCATACATGTTCGTCTATTTCCTGTTTTAGATTCGTTGATATTTTGAGTGGAGAGAAATGAGGTAGACTTCATTCCAGGCCACATCTCTCTGCATGCGTTGCAGAGAATGGACGAAGTCGTGTTGACGTGGCTCAATCGCCAGGAGCCAACGATGATTTTGAGTGAGCAAACAAGTTCATACAAGACGATCTCAACTTTTTTCTATCTGTTATATTCCACTGCTTGCAATTCGTGACCCACATTCGCTCGATTTCTTATTGCAGGCTGGGCCAATGGAAGCGAACAGAAGAAGACGGTAATATCCGACTTTTCGATCGAGTCCATCACAAACAACATCAGCTTTGTACGAATGATGGACGGGCAAGGCGGAAGGAACGCCGGCCCCCTCAGAGGGACATGGTTTGATGCTATGTTCACAAAGTTATATAAAAAGGAAGAAGGTTTACAAATGCTTCATATTACCTTAGAGAAAGAGAAGAGTATAACAGGACAGTGGCAACGACGGCCATTCGTCTCCGCCGCCACGCGCCGCTCTTCGGAGCAGTGGCTGCGTTGCCCCTCTTCGTGTGCTCGATCCTCTGCGTCCTCTCTCTCCTCGTCCATGAAGATCTTCTCCTCGCTCTTCGTGTCAACGTTATCAACATCATCGTGTGCATCGCCTTCCTTCACGACTTCATCGGCCGCGTCCCGCGCACCGTCAGCTCAACTCCAAAAGCTGGTAAGTCCCCACCTCAATTTCTCTCTCTCTCGCTTTATCTATCTCTCTCTCTCTCAATCGCGTCTGTTTCTTCATTTGCATTTGCCAAACTGAGCACTGTGGACATTTTCTTTCATATATTGCTGTTAATTTCTTTTTTTTGTGCAGTTGCATTGCAATATTAATTTCTTGTAATAAATGAATAAATAAATACTCAACGGAATCCTATCGTATCGAGTTCGCTTCTACGGCGTGGTTCTGTCTGTGACCGCCGCGCTGGCCGCTTCGCACAGTCTGCTACTCGCACTGGCGTCTTCTGGCCCGAGGCGACGAGACGCCCTCGCGGCCATAGAGCGAGCCCGCGCCAAGATGCCTTTCATGAACGGCGCCGGAGGACAGGACGGCTGTGCGAGTTAGCCACAGCTGTCTTATTTCGTCATTAGGCCGGTGTACAGATAGCAAGAAATTGACTTCCAAACCAATGGCAACTATTGTTTGATATTATTCCAACAAGAGTGTTTCAGATGAGGAATTCCAAACCGATGAGAAATGGAAGTCGATCGTCACGAAGTGGAGGCGGCGTGCGGCTATTCTATTAGCTGTTTTCTTCTCCGTCGAAATGTTCTATTCATTTCTATTTTGAATCGAATAGGGAAATCTAATTCAGACTCTAATGAGAAGCGTCTGTCATTTTGAGATCTCTTACAATTTAGAGATAAACTTTTGATAATTGCCTTTACGAATATTATTTCTCATACTTTTCGTATGAACATTACATTATGTGTGTGAATATGTATGTATGTACTACATATACAAATGTGACTGCGAGCTTGCACTGCACCCAAGAAACGTTCACATAAACATTCGTAAATGAATCGCAAGTGCACAAGCTTTTGCTTGATAAAGTTTATCTCAATCATTAAAGCAACGTCAGGAAGCAAATAAACAAAGAGATGGACAAAATTTGTCTAGGATAGCCCTTTTCATTATGGTCCGTTGAGCAAAGATCAAAAAGACATACTATTCATATGACGAAGCATCGCACGTACAACACCAGAAGAACAATGCCGCATACGGCAGCCGCTCGGACGCGGAACACAGCAACGGCACGGTCCCAGCACTCGAGGTCGGCTGACAACTCTGAAGGAGCGAAGCATGTTCAACGTCTTCTTCCTTTTACAGAGCAGACCAAGCGACGAGTGGCAGCCAAGGTAGGGCACGAGCAAGCGCTCACGAACAATGCGGAGCAGCTGAATGAGGAGGAGCCTGGCGTCGCGGGAGACGCGCATCCCCAGCAGACACGAGTGAATGACAGCAACGAAGGCCGCGCCACTCATCACCACGCCAAAGTAGACTGCTGAAGCAAGAGAGAAGCCAGGTCGCGGAAAGAATTCAATCCATTTTAAGTGCCTTATTCACCTATCGGTAGATACACAAGATAACGGAATCATGGAAAGTATCTTACATTAGCTGAATGGTGAGCGGTCAGGAAATGGAGAAACGAACCAGGCATCGGCACGTCGCCGACGGACTTGGGCATGCGGATGATGTAGTCGTGCATGAAGAGAACCGCGATCGGCACGACGGCGACAGCAGTGAAGAGGGCGTGCACGAGGTCGGCCGCCAGGAAGGCGCCAGCCAACACGGCAGAGCAGCAGAGGAGTGGCAGACTCACCACTCCCCACAGGTACGGGTTGTGACGTCGGACGTACACGAACGTGTTCAACACCGACCTGCGAACAATGCGATCGAGAATCTATAGGACGAGAGAGTGAAAGAGAGAGAGAGAGAGAGAGAGCGCGATAGTGATAGAACGAGAAGGAGAGAGAGAGAGTGTGCACACAGAAAGATTGAATGGAAGAAGGTGAAGTCGACGACGAACCATGTCTGCATCCTGTCCTCGGCTGTAAATGGCGGATCGTCCGAAGGAATCATCCCTGTAACATACGAGATGTTGTTGGAGATGTCGTCAATGTAGAAGTCGGAGACGAGTCGCTTCGTCTCTTCCGACGTGTTCGGCCAGCCTTCAATCGACTACAAATGACCGACAAATTGCAGAAATGCCCGAAAGGAAGGAGCGAACTTAGAATGATGGTCGGATCGAGTTCCTGAAAGAGCGACAACTCGATTTCATCCATGCGCTCGAGCGTGTGCATCCGAACTGAGCCTATGCAAGAAATAAGGGATCACTCCTTTTCCCGCCTTCTCACTCACAGACATGCTCGTCCCATGGATAATTTGAAAAGTCCATGTCACACGCGACTTTGAGCTTAAACGTCGGATACGTCTCAACCCGAGCCTCAACATTTCTTTTATCGTTTAAATTGTGGCCAATTAATTGAGCAGCTATACTGAATGACCTCATTCAGATTCGAAGCGATAACCATGACATGCGCAGCATTCGAGATGTCATATGAATTGTCTGGCCCGGCAGCGCTAAAGAAATGCAAGTATTACACAACTCACCGATCCAGCACTTAGATGAGAGTAAAGAGGCAACATTTGTTTATATATTTGAGGGAAATATTACAGTAGTAACTAATACCTGTTTGCAACATGAATATCTGGCGTCCACAGCTTCCATCGACCGGTCATCGTCATCCGCACTCCGTTGTAATCAGACGGATCCCAGCCGAGGAACTCATCTTTCCAGACCTCAAATGCATCATATTTGCATTATAATTAACGCGTTTAAGAGTATTTCTTTCTTTTTTATTTGTGTGTGATGGAGCAGGACTTTTAAAAACAAACATTTTCATATTAAGAAACTTAATTTTGCTGTGTATTTTAGCGTCTCTTACAATCACATTATGTATGGTTGATTATTTTATATTTCAAAATAAATCTAGAAGTGCAAACCATGTAGAGATGCCCGTGAATGGACATGGTGCTTTCGACTTGATTCACAGAAACATGCACAATGTGCATGTGCAAGTTGACGGAGATTGGCAAAGATTGATTGCGAACGGGTCGCCGGCTCCTCAAATCCCACTTTGGCTTGAAAACTTTATTTTATACAAATTGCATATTCTTAAACAATATAGCTCTTCCGAAATTCACGAGATGTAAGCATGTTTCACGAAGATGTCGTTCTGCAGACGAGACGCCTCTTCCTGGTACGTCCGATTGACAAACTCTGCAATAGCATGACATCATACAAGCAGAAGACACGGACAGATGGATTGGAGATGGTTATCGTAATGACTAGTATTCACTGCTCTCACGACGACCTTCAACATTGCCTGCATTCGCATCGATCGGCTCGCTCGAGTCGTCGTCGTAGTCGCCACCGCTCACCACTGCCTCTCTCGACAGAATGAGAACGACGATCAGGAGGAATCGTCCGTTCTGCGACATCGAGCAGGCCAAGGGATAAAGGGCGAAAGAAAGCGCACGTGGCTCCTTCTTCTCTTTCTTTTCTATCCAATGACCCGTGTTTATACTCTTCGTGTTTATAGAGTGCAATCACTGCGCGTCCTTGCTCCGGCAAAAGAACTGTCGCGCTTTTAATGTAAACAGTGCCGAATGTAGCCGAAGGCATTTCTGGCTCGTCTCCCATGACACAGCGGGATTTTTCACAAATTACTCAACTCAATAACAAAATAATATCAAAACTCAATCCCATAATTCGTGTACTTTAGAACATCTAAGGATGATGTTGTACAAGCATTGTTCCACAACATTGAATCCCCAATTGTTCTAGGTCTGATCAATAGCAATGGTTGGTTCCTCTGGTGCAAGACATTGAGCGGGAAGTGAACTGATGGAACGAGGAGAGAAGAGTGACTCGCTTTTTTCTAATCAAGTCGACCAAAAGTGTGAGACAATGAGTGTCTGGCAGAGGGGGAGGGGCAGAAAGAGCAGAAAGAGCAGAAAGAGCAGCAAGAACAGCAGGCGCTCCCCTTGGCTCTCGCTTGCTAATGTTCTCACACTTTTGAGACTGCTATTGATTGTGTGCGAAACATGCGCAGGTGTTGGAGGCAGAGCGAGCATAACCGGAACCTTTTTTTTTGTCTTGATCGACCATAATTGAGTGTCTCATTTAAAAATGTCGTAACGGCGTCTATTCTCCCTCTTTCCCGTTACTTTAATGTTTCCCAGAACACCTGTTGAGAACTCTCAATGAGCCCTTTTATTGTTGATTAGGCAATGGAGCGTGCCTTCCGCACAACATTCAGCATTGCGAGCGAGGCAATGCGGACACTACCGCGCCTCTCACAGGTGTCTTCTGCACAGTTCAGTTGCATCAGCAGAGACATCAACACGGAATAACACATATTTTGATCGTTTTATCACATCAAAATTCGCACCCCTTTATTGATCGCTTGCAGTCATCATCTACTGTCACTCAAATAGTGCGGCAAGAGTACAGAATAGACGCGCGGCCGCCACAGTACCGCGGCAGCTATTTTAAGGTCAGATTTAATCTTCACAATTATCTATGAACAATTATAACGTATGGGCAATGTTCCGAGTTCTTATTGTGTGTGCACACAGAGCAATACTAGCCAATGGGTGCCTTTTTTTTATAATTTTTGTAATAGTTCAACTTTTTTAAATTTTCATCTGACATCAAGAACAGTGTATCTAGAAAAAAGACTTGTAGCTAATAGGCAGACAAACTACTGTTAAGATATTCACGATGTTCACAGCCTCTCTAACTCTTGGCAGCTACATTGCCAAGGAGGGCGCCTCGTACTTGGAAGAGAACGAAATCTTCGTCCCCGCCGACGAAGACGAAGACGACTAGGGATGTAGTCATTTATACACAATCTTTGCTTTGTATAAAAACAGTCTAAGCGACGTATCTGGCTACTATCATCGCCGACTTCTATAGCTTCTATTTATTGATAAGCATAAGTATGAGCCCGATAGAAGTGAGCTTTCCATTAGGCCACGCTATATTGTATCATAATTTTATGCAATAATAGAAAACGGTGCAAAAAAATTGAGGAAACTATCTTAAATAGAAGATAGTATGTGATTGGGTGACATGTGGTAAAACGTAATGTGGAAAGTAGGCAATCAGTGGAATGTGTGCTGCAACTGCTTTTTTTGCTGGAAGAAGTGTTTCTAAAAGAACATATCAAATAAGAAGAAACAAGCATACAATAATAATTTTGATTCGGATATTGGCGCGATAAAATGCAAAAATGACATTAAATGCGCGTTAGATGAAAACGATACAATCTGTGAGTAAAACGTTACCTTACGCAGCCATCTACACGTCACCTTATCACAAAGCATGTCTTGACCAACCAGTTGGCCAATTTCAAGCGACTTGAAATTATCCCTACTTTCCTGAGATTCCAAGAGATCTTGATGTTTGATAGCATGCAGCCGACTACTACTTCTCTTCGAGGGAGTTCGCCTCGTGCTGTGCCCTGTACTTCATCTCAGCATAGATGGACGGCCGTAGCAGCTGCCGCGGCGTCTGTGGTCCGTCCGCGTCCTCTTCGGAGGCACCGAGTCGCTGGGATGGCGCGGCCGCGCTCCGCCTCGCTTGCTCCTCCATGGCACGTCGATCCGTCTCATGCTCCTTCCAGAACTCGGCTGCAGTCACAGCACCAGTTATAGGGGTAAGAAACTCAACAGTAATCTTTTTCAATCTTCCCCAGCCACTGTAGTCGCGTCTCTCTCAATCACATGCTCTTTGTGTCAAACAAAAAGGCTTGAAGCCAATATTGATCTTAATTACTTTCACCTTCGGCATTCCTCAGCGATTCAAGTAGCAGTTCGACCGTGAAGACGTCTTCGCTTCCGCTTCCCCAACCGGTTGATACGGTAGCCCCAATATTCCTGAAAGGGTAAAAAAGACGTAAAAATGCAGCAAAGAAAAATGAATTCAATTTCTATGAACAAAACATAAAGCAGTCACAAAGTACTGTAAGTTACAGACTCTAAACCATCACTTGCAAATGCATCATGTTTAATTTTCACAAAAAAAGGTAAAATATCGCTCGGCGATAGGACGCACAAAGCACAAAGGTGAATTTCGTTGTGAACCTGCGAGCAGCTAAGACATCGTCAACAGAGACCCCTGCTTCGGGAAGTGAGCTGATCAGGTAGCGAATTGCCGTATTCTCGAATGCGATGCGATCAGCCGTCTGGAGAAACAAAATAAAACCTCCTAATCTACTCTTCAAAATTGTAAAAGATGCACTTTCAACACTCTTCGTCCAAAAGAAAATGGCGAACCTTCTGGTTCTGCTGTGCCTGTTCGACAGCCTCTTCAACAACTTGAGCAGCCACGGCGGCTATTTCAGCTATCCGCTCCTCCCCCACATCACTGCCACTACCGCACTGCAACTATGTATGTATCTACATACATATGTGGCATTTACTCAAACGGCATGACGTGCCCTTTGCTTACCATTACTAATCTGAATTTCCTTCAATCAGTGCGCCCCTGAACATTGACTGACGAATGACACTTTTTTATTAGCTTCAAATAAAAGCCTTAACAAAACGCAGCTCGGAAGATGAACCTGCGGCGTGGTGTCTTCCTTCGATGTTTGTTGCGGAGTGGAAGGACGGTCTTTGCTGGCGATGAGGCGAAGGAGAGTGGCGCGGTGGCTCGCCAGCACGTGCTCGGTCGCCGAGTCCACCTGCTCCAGCTGCTGCCGCAGCAGACGGTTCTCCGCGTGCAGCGAACGGAGCTGAACCAGCAAACTGCGGTACGAGAGCTTTTCAGAAGACTGAATACAATCTATCAGAACATACGATCGTTTAAAGAGAAGCGTTTTATCGTCAGCTTAAAGGAGCATAAAACTCAATCGTAATCTATTAAAATTTTCCTGACTATTATAGTCGCGTATCTCTAATTCACATGTTCTCTCGTCCTTCTGTTAGCCAAAAAGGGGTGAACTCAAGATTGAGCTTTTCAACCATTAAACGCATTAATTTCTCGATTGTAATGGAAGTCGTACGCTTGGCATCTCATAGTCACTCTGCTGGGCATTGGAGTTGTTGTTAGGCTGCAAGTACTTAATATCTTTAAATGAACAAAAAATGTGGAATGTAGAAATAGCTAGACGATGGCAAGACAAGAATAACAGACTAATTGCACTGTAGTCTTCAGCGTACCGTAAGCTCATCAAGTGACCTCTCGAACATGACGCGAAGGCACTGGGCGCCGGAAGCGGCCTCGCTGTAGCCGGCGTCCTCGCCGAGCACATACACTAGCTGCTGCAAGTCCGCCAGCATTCCAGCCACGTCCATCACCGAGTTCATCACGGTGCCGACGCCGAACACTTCAAAAACGCACATCAGAAAAGAGCACTTATTACTGAAGTCTGGAAAATATATTGCAATAAAAATATCTAGCTAATTATTCGAAATTAGTAAGGTAAAAAAAAATAATTAAAAACCATTTAATCCGTGTGCAATAAGCTTCTTGGAAGTTGGCGTGATGGCCTTATGTAGCGGGTACAGTATGCTCGCCTTCTGCACGAGGTATTTCAAGGTTCAAAATGAAGATATTATGAGCTTAAAAATACCCCTAATAGCCAAAAAAAATTGAATTTTTGTATTACAAGTAAGTCTCAGGTGCCATGAAAGTAGTGCAAGACTTTGACATTTAAGGTATCCACCGAGTAGCAGCTCTGACATCATTTTTCTTGATGTTTACAACTTGATATTTTTTTTATATGTCAACAGTGTCCAAAATATTCCCCGACGATTTATTAGTCGGAGTGAAGCGGGTTGAAGATGTTATCATGCGACATGTACATACCAGTTCGAGGGCGAAGCTTGAACCTAGGATCTCCAGCGGGGAGTATCGAGTGAAGAAAAGAGATAGTTGCTCTCCTTTCACTCACTCAACACTGCCATGCTATTACAACACTATCCTCATCTCCCTCTCTTTCCACATCCCACGAGTGCCCCCTCAGCAAGACGCCGATCTGCTGGGCCTTTCGCTTCTCTCTTCTGCTAACTCTCACACTCTCCCTTCTTGTCTGTGTATCTATCGCGATTGGCGAGTGCATTGTCTTGCCGAGAGCCCCCAGCACATCCGGGAAGCAGTCGCCACCTCCCGCACTCTCTCTCGTACTATGCCAATATTCTGCTATCCCAATGATGTTGCCTTTCGTCTCCGGAGTTTCAAAAGTTCCCTTTACCTTATGCTGGCTGCTGGGTGTCAGCCAATGTTTGAGCGTTTACTTCTCTGCTGTTTTGCTTCCGCCGTTCGGTGCTGCCTAATCGATGCAATAGCCAACAGACTTTCTTTTGTTGTTCAAAGGGGGTAGTGAGGAAATGTGAGAGAGTAGCAGGGAGTGAGATGGAGAGATGGAAATAAAACTCGAGAGAAATCATAAAAGAAAAGCAGACCGAGAACTGCGACCGATTTGCATTTCCCTAAAACATATTCTCCATTTTTTCACCTCTCGCACTGTTTTCTTTTCGCTTGTGGTAGCTCATGCGATTGCAATGGTATTCAGAGAGTGCATGCAAACAATCGTAAATGTTGAAATATGTTTTACAATGGTTTTCCCATCGTCAGGAGCGATGCCCGAACACTCGGCTGGTGCGAATTCCTTGTCAGACTCGCCCCCGAAGGGAATCGTCTTCTATCCCTTCTCGTACGCTCTCTACACAGACGAGCTGACTTCCTTCTGCTGGTATTGCCTCAAGACTGACCTTGACATTAGGTTTGCGAGGACTGGTGATAAGTGATGTTTTTCCTTCATTTTCCACTCTTCTTACACAGTGAACGCCCTGTCAGAAAATCTATCATCGCCATAAAAATTTATGTTTGCTCATACATTCCGACGTGCAGTTCGTTATGATTCTCATAATTCTACAAGGAAGCAGTTTATGAGCGTGCCAAGGACTATCACCAGGAAGATAAGATAGGAAGGAGAGCGCTATGTTTTCTCTCTCCTCACTCTCCTCTATGAACAAAATGCTCTAATCTCTTAAATAAAAGGAATTTCTAGACTACGAAGATGCGGTGGCTGTCACTTTGCAATCTATTGCAATCACGACTGCCAGAAGCTGGGATGGAAGGATCACAAGGTGTGTTTATTTATCTTGCCTTTTCTATTACCACATCGAAAAATTATCATTTCGGTATACAATTTCTAACTTCGCTTAGAAGCCGAATAGGATAAAAAAGACGATATCTGTTGTGTTAATTGCATTCCATTGCCAGGGAGAGTGCAAGGGATTCAAGAAGGTTGAGAATCTGCCAGACATCGAGGTACGACTTCTCGGCCGCATCGTCGTCCGCTATAAGGTTCGTAAACACTTTTCCTAAGACATTATTTTTAAGAAGCATATTGCATGGGTTAAAATAACATCGCTCTCTATTCGAAGATAACTAACGGGTCTTGAGTTCATTAGAGTTTAGCGCATTCCATAGGATATCTACAAAGGCCGCGACAAGACGGAAGAGGGCTTCTACCAGGATCGCCAATCACGCCGCTCCATTATGGACATTTGGTCGCACGCTGATAAGATGATCAAGGATCCTGTCGCCATCAAAAAATTCGAAGGTTAAAAAATTCTAAGAATCACTTACTGGTTAATTTGTATCACAGCTAAAAAAAAAGTACACCGGTTGTGTACATTATATATTTAAAATAAACAGTGCGTTCTTATCCAAATTGATGTTTCAGAATTGTACGCTGGTCTTGTCGAGTTCTAC
Source organism: Allodiplogaster sudhausi (assembly GCA_945643635.1). NCBI lineage: Eukaryota > Metazoa > Nematoda > Chromadorea > Rhabditida > Diplogasteridae > Allodiplogaster > Allodiplogaster sudhausi. Next base: position 7,813,716 of record CALZFC010000009.1, read on the forward strand.
GAAGAGAAGAACTTGATGTCAAAGGAGACCGTCTTCCAGTTGCACTGCCGGGACTATATCAACCGACACGCGATCTGTGACAAGGGATATGTGCGAGTAAGCTCACTGCCATCTTTCTACTTCCCCTGCATAATAAGCATGAAGTGCAGGAGATCGGGAAGGGCCTCTATCTCGACCTCTGCCAGTACGACCACAGCTGCCGCCCCAACGTCATCTACACCTGCGATGGCTTCGTCGCCACCCTCCGTGCACTCTCACCTGGCGTCAACCTCGCAGACATCAAGAACACTCACTACACATACATTGATCTGCTCAAGTTAGTCACTTCATCAATAACATCAAACAACTAACAAAAGCCCATTGCATCAGACTCTAAGAAGCAAACATGGTTTGTAGCCCCGTACAGCAGCGTCGTAAACTGCTGCGCGATACGTGGTACTTTGACTGCATGTGCGAACGATGCATCGACCAGTCTGACCATCGGCTCTCCGCCGTTCTCTGTCCAAATTGCCAGGCGAGTCTGCGTTTTTTGCCGCAAATATTTAAATTCCGTTGAAAAACATTCTTATTTCAGCAAGGTGAGCAGGAGCCGCTGTGCATCTTTGGCGAGCACCCATACAAGGATCCCGAATCGCAGAAGATAACTTGTCCGAAATGCTCGAACGAGGTTAGGCTTCGTTTTATCATTAGTGAACAAGTCTATACTTGCACCTCAGGTGCAAAAAGAGTACGTCGTGCTGTGCATCGAAAGCATGCGACAGGTCGACAACATCTTTGAAGACGCCGACCTCAAGAAGGTGAGTGATGACTTTTGCCTCAACGGATAACACTCTCAATGGATTCAGCTGGGCCGCAAGGAACAGATTGACTTCCTCGACGAGTTGTTTACGAGGTACACGCAGATTCTTCCACCGACAAACGTTTTCCTCGGCCGTCTCATTCAGGTATTTTCAAAGAGCACAGCGATTCTGAATCATTGACGCTATTATGCGAAGAGACTTTTTTTTACATTATAGGGCTTAATTAGCCGATCGTCATCGAACGAGGACTTGTTACGTCTACATCTCGCATCTGAGGTTTCCTATGCGCATTTTGTACATTGGAAGATGAGCCAGTTTCAACTTGTTTCATGTCTTTTAGAAAAGGTGCATCTATTAGTTAACTTGAGCCATGCGTACGCATCTGCTTCCCACACAATCACCCAGCCGTCGCTTTCCACTTCCGAAACATTGGCATCTTCCTCTCGAATCTTGGCAAGCACGAAGAGGCCCTGCCGTATTTTGAGTCAGTTGCATAGCACCCAATATTCAGTAGAGATGAATAAGTTGAGTGAACCAAGATGGCAATGGAGAATGTGTTGCCAGAGACGCGCAGCAGATGCTCGAGTTCGTGCTGGGCACAAGCCACTCGCTCTTCGAGGAAGTCTCCGAGCTGCGCAGCCAATCCGAGACTAAGCTCAGCGACCAGCGGAAGAGAGAACGATTCGCCAATCTCACTATGGACCAGAGAAGGCGGCTGATCGAGGAGGACGTCAGGTCTGACAGGGAGTACTTCTTTTTCTTGCAGCGTTCCGAACTATGAAAGTTAGCGCCAGCGCTGGCAATCTAATTTTGTCAAGAACCTTGATTTGGATCACAGTGGAAAATAATTGCGATATTTAAGACGGATTCGGATCGCGGAAGCTGAGCCAGAGAAAGCGAACAGTAATGGAGACGGAGGAAAGGAGTCCGGGCAGGCGGCAAATGTTGTGACTCCCGAAGATGACGATCTGCCTCCGCTTGTCTAGGCTTGCCGGCTGAACATTCATGAGGCGCACAATCGATTCTGCAGTCTTTTCGCCATTTATAACATCTCCTGACAAAATAAGCAGCAATCAATAAGACATATTATGTATGTTTTTTTTTTTAATTTGAATTCATTGCCCACTCGACACAATTAGTTTTCTATTTTCTCTTTAGCTGCAGAATGCTTGGACAAGATGCCAGAGGGGAAGCATGAATTGTTGTAGTTGATAAATTCATATCAGTTGTTGCCTGTTTCTGTATTCTTTTTATTTTCCACTATTTCCGGCGACCGTACCAGTGCTCAAATTCTTCAGCCCATTTCAAGTGTTATCCCAATCTTCCTCCTCCCAGCGTTCACAAATTTGCCTTGCTTTAAAGCCATCCATTCTTGTCAACAACGATCGTGCTATTTCGTGGATCTTTCATCTAATAAGCGCACCCTGCGTGCATTCATCTTGCTGTCTCACCCTGACAAGGCGCTTCTTTGTTCATTAATATTGGTAATTACATATGTATTTCCGGCCGCAATGAATGCAATCCGTAATTTTTGGAGACTGATAAGAAGGAGAACGAAACAAGCAAATAATAATTTATCAGTGATGTTGCGATATACAGCTGAAGAAGGAGCCATGAATAGGGTGGCGCAACTGTATGCAGATCTCTCACTACAACAGTGTAGAGGGGTTTCGAGATCGTCACCCACACACATTTATGTATCTGCCGAATAAAAAGTTTCATAGCGAACTCGGTCTGAAATTATTATCGCGATACATCCGTCTTTCAGAGTCATTCTTTCATCTCTCTTCCCCACCCCAATCTCTCCTTATCACAGTCTTAACCGCATTCACTGTCTTCTCTGCTGTGCTCTTCGTAGAGAAGAGGGCAGCATGACTCAGAGATAGACAGGCTTGCCAAGAGAACTCAACCCTTCAACCTCGCCTAGTCTGACATTTTTTACCTCATCCGTTCGTCTACTGAGGTCTACACGCTGTCTCGTTCTCGCATTACCTTCTCTCTCTCTCTCTCTCTCTCTCTCTCTCTCTCTCTTTCTTTCTCTCTGTCTCTATCTCCCACATCCTCCTTCGCGCTCTCACTATGTCGTCTCCAGTCCTCTCTTTGGGCACGACATCAACGTCTGGCCCAGATGTTTCGGTTGCGAATTAGTGTTACCCTTTCCTCCATTTAAATAAATTTCCACTGTGAATGCACAATTTCTCAATCACACTTTGCAACGCAAAGGGAATGTAATGTTGAAGTACAGCGACTCAAGAAGGGATAAACCACGGTGGGTTCCCCTTTATTCTTCGTCTTGGCAGAAACATGGCAAATAGTGATATTCACCCATTCACCCAGCATTCACCCACATTCTCCCCAAATAGTAAAATACTAAAATACATAGCGTGGGTGAATGCTGGGTAATGGGTGAATCTGTGAAAATCACTATTTGCCCAGAAGCAAATATGTACGCTCTTTCAAACGGAGGAAATTAACTGCTGATTATAGTGGTCTCGCAGTTCAAAAACTGTTGTCCCAGTGGCTCTCACTTCTCACTAACTCTCTCCCTACATACACTCTCTCGCTTCCCGTTACGTCTTGACTCTCATTCACTGTCTGTCCCTCACTGGCGGTGCTAATCGATCAATCGCATCGCGCGGCCTGAGTGAGGGCGAGTGAAGCAGCGCCAGCACGCTTTCCACCCAGACATTCACTCACTCCTCCTCTTCCTCTCACTCTTACGCTCTCTCTCTCTCTCCCTCTCTTTCTCTTTCTCGCTCCATTCACGTCTTTCTTACGCTTCCCTCTCTCACCTTTCCGGATGCCACTCATGTCGACGCCTGCCTAGAAGACGTAGCTGGACTTTCTAATTTTCCAAATCTTTCACCTTTCTCGTTGCCTCTGGCGTTTTAAAATTATAATAAAATAACTTAGTTGGTTCGTTGGTTAAACGTATTTTATACATATATTCTTTTCAATCGCGAAAAGTTTTTTTACTTTGCTTTCTATCGTTCAAGGTTTTTTTCTAACCTAAATTAAATTATCGTTGTTGGCGTTTGTTTGGATAATTAGCTTTTTGTATGTACACAACAACATGCATTTTACAATTCTTCATGCATTGCCTTCTCTCCCGTGTGAGGTGCCTTGGCTTAATTCAACACTCTTGGAACTCCATGAGGGTTCTGGTTATCGTCTATCGCGTGATAAGCAGAGCAGAAAGAGCAGTGTGAGCAGTGCACGAGAGGTGGCAGGCAGGCAGCGTGTACGTGCTGCGGCATTTGTCATCAATCAAGAGCTCTCTTCTCCCACTGCCTCTCTCGCCCTCTCCACTCTCTCAATGCTCCTCTGCTTCTCTCTCTCCCTTTTTTCTTTTATCTCTGCTACTAGCTGAGCTGCTCTCACAAATGCACTTTGCTTCGTTCACATTAGTTTTTCGGTGTCGTTCTAGGTAACTTTTCCGGTTCCTCTCTCGACATTACCACCGCGATGTTCTTTTGACTAGTGAACTGTCCAAAATGATGAACTTGCAGGCCGAGGCAAGAAGCCGCGAAGAAGCCTTCGCTATTTCTGCTCTCGCCACACCCGCTGCAATTGCTCCGAAGGACGGCGCGCCCTTTCTGGCGGCGAGGGCCAAGATGCCGGCGGCAGGGCCGCGGCGCGCCCTCCCGCGCCTCCCTCGTCTCGAGGCTCTCGAGCCGCTCCAGCCGCTGCATCATCCGCCGAGACGAATGCCGGCCCCAGACGACAACATCACCCAAATGTCAGCCGGCTTGACCAAGGGCAATGATGCTAGGAAAAATCGAATGACTCTAACAGTATATTGCATAAGTTCATGGCATTTGATTCGGAAACTAGGCTAGCACGCTGTTTGTCAGAACATATCTTTATGATGGAGCGCAAGCAGCAGTCGTACCTGGCACGGGTGCGCTTACTCGCGATTGCGTAATGTTGTGAGATACTTTGAGGGGAGACTTCTGCTCTCGGTGGCCACAACACCAGTTCATTCCTTACTTCCTCCTTTCTCTCTCTCTTTCTCTCCCTCTCTCTCTCAGCCACTAATCGTAGCAGAGCCTGCCGACCGCCACTCTTCGTGTTTTCTCTCTTACTCAATTGGTCTTGAACCATCTTGTTCGTTCTGTTCGTTCCCTCGGCCAACCCATGTTCTCCCCCTTTGCACTTCGCCCTCCCTCACGGCCTCTCTGCGAATGTTGTGTCATCGATTTTTCACTAAATCTTTTTTCCTAGCGAGGGCACAGATTGCTTCTATGGAACGTCGCGCCTTCTTTTTTTTCGCAGTCTTATATATAAATTTTTATGTCTCATTTATTTTTCATGAAAGAAGCAATAGTGTTCGCTTCCCTTTGCCCGCTCATTTCCTCCACGTTGTACGTTTTGCTTTCACCGCAGCATCCTCTCTCACTCTCTCTCTCTCTCTCTCTCTCTCTCTCTCTCTCTCTTCAACATGACTTGCTGCTAGCTATCTTTGTTGCGATGCCGGAATACTTTCCTTTAATAGACTATTTCATTGATTAAAAATTAATTGAGAAGTACCCTTATAATTATATCTGGATTATTCTTCAGGACTTTGCTTGGCCTCTTCAATATTCACATATCTGCATGTAAGGACCTAGGCAATGACTAGGATCTGTGGTCCCTGACTCCTTGTGCCAAAATTGCATGGCGCGTTCTACGTACATGCTAATGTGCGCGGTTGTCGTTATCGCGGGATGCTTCCACGGTGGCGCGTTGCCAGGGGCAGTGCCAGTCGCATCGTGCCGCGTCCCCAGCCTATCTCTCTCGCTCTCTCTCGCAGGAGACCCTGAATGGGTGAGCGCCTCTCCCTGGACGAGCCCTCAGGCATGCTGCTCCGCCGTCCGGCTCTCCCTTCTCTGCCATCGTCTCTGCTCACCCCGTCTCCGGACGATGACCGCCAGCACCAGACACTGTGCGGTTCAGAGATTTTAGCAAGCAATGCGAACTGTTTATTGCAAGCGTAGTATTTCTCCTTGTCAGAAATGGTTGACTAGCCAGGCACGCGCCGCGGGAGACAATATTTATGAGAAAGCAGAAGTAAAGTTCACGTTCAGACATGTAGGGTTAAAGCGCCAATCGTATGCAAGGGCCATTGATGGGTGGCGTGAGCGGAGCCGCTCCTTTGCAAGTGAGAAAGAATAAGAAAACACTCGAGTTATGCATGACTGCTTATCAGGCAATGAGAACGAGCAGCTGGAAGACGATGCGAATGTGCAAGACTGAAATTAGCTCCATGAATCAGCATTCCCACCTATTGCTCGCTCTCTCACTCTCTGGAAACTCTTCTCTTTCATCCTTTCTCTTATTCTCTTCTTCGAGCGGACTCTCTCGATCATTAATGTACATGTGAGCAACGACATCGACATGACACGCTTGCATGCACTATTCTTGTCATTGTCTCATTTTCCGCCATTCTCCTCCTTGTCTTCACTTTCACTTTCTCTCTCTCTCTCTCTCTCTCTCTCTCTCTCTCTGTCTCTCTATCTCTCTGTCTCTCTCTCTGTCTCTCTCTCACTTCTCAACAGAATGCTTCTTCTCATGCAATGCGTCATTGGTCTCGTAATAGCACGGGCGCTTCTTGCGGTAGACTCTCGTGCTTTGAGCGTCGTATTCTCTCACTGTCTCGCTTGTTATCTCACAAACCATACTCGTCGACCCAGTCCAATTCACGTCGTGACACGTCCGGCGACACTGGTGTAGGAGTTTGTTGAGGGGCGGAGTCTGAAGCGCTCTACCAGATTCATTCCCCCTTCCTTCCGCCCAAGATGCCCTCTCGCTTCTCCCGCCTCTGCCATTCGCTCGCCAAGCGCGCCGTTGCCCTCCTTCGCCGCCGGCTGCGCGCCGTGGCGCCGTGCTGCAGCAGCAGCAGTGTCGACTCGGACCGAGAGGACGACGAGGCCGAGCCATGCATCATGACGGAGCAGTTCGAGTATGTCGAAGGGCAGCGGGAGCCGGGAATTTGGCAGCGTTGAAGCCTTTAAAATGCCTGTTGTACATTGAAACAATTTTTTTTAATACGCGTAGCCTTACGAAAAAAAAAGTCGACTAGAGAAGTTGCAATTTAGCTCTCAAGCGGCAAAGCTAATCCGTTTAATGGTATTAAAAAAGAATTTTAGTGTACACGGTATTTGGTGTCATCGGATGAAAAGCGAAAAAATTTGGAACCAAAAATGTTTTGGCAGGTTGCCATCTCTGCGCAAGACTATTATCTTTCTTGTTGAAGGTCTTACGTCCGGATGTTCATAGCGGATAAGCTGACCTTCCCTCCCGATCCGGCAGACTACAATTTCACGCATGCCGACCTCAAGGTTTGCATGTTATTTGAGTTTAACCAATTATTAATAGTCTTTTTGATAGGTCGGTTGATATAATAGTGATTCTGAAGAGTTTTCCTGGCAATTATCAGAATTGTGGAAGCATGATTCAGGACGAAGGCTTCATCGGATGCGGCCGCTACGGCAACGTGCATCGCATGCTCCACACAGGGACGCAGCGGCCGATGGCTGTCAAGGTTCATGATTTATGATCACATACAGCAATACATTATCCTGATATCGGATGAAATTCCTTGTGGATTCTTTCGTTTTTTTTGTTTTGCTTCAAATTTCCAAGTTGTTTATTTTTAACTGTTTATGTTTCAGCGAGTCCGAATCATCTCGAACCGGAATGACGAGCAGGAGACAGCGTCGATGCGGAGTGTCAACACTGAAGTCGAAGCAATCCGCCGCGCCTCCGATTGTCCCCAAATTGTGCAGTTCTTCGGAGTCACCTTCCATGAGGTCAGCGGCGGGCATCTTTGACACTTTGGGTCCTGACAAGTTGCAAAAGACTTTGCTTACACCAAAAGACAACAAGCTAAGAAATGGACTGGGGTTCATTTCGCTGAAATAGTCGTGAAGTGCCTTCCTATTCCTTCTTCGTCTTGTTTGCCAAACACCACCATCAACTTGTTTTGTTGTGGTCTATTGTTGCCTCTCCTGATGTCGTCACATTTTCAATTTGACGCAAACAAGTTGCTCTTTCCAACATGAAAAATGCCTTGTCGATTTGCTTTGCATGTTAGGCAGTTGCGTCACCTCGGAAATGGCGCTAGAAGGCGCACAAACGAGAACATTCTCAAATGATATTGTTTGTAGGAGGAGCTCACAAGTGTTTGATAGAAAAAAAAGAAGTTTGTACACATAGTCCATGCTGTGACGATGATTACGACAGGACTACATTAGTGATACCTAAATAAATAGATTGAGTATTTCAGGGTGACTGCTGGGTGTGCATGGAGCTAATGGACTCGTCTCTCGAGGGAGTCTACAAGGCCGTTCATAGCATGGAGTGGCGCTTCTTTGACGAGGTTTCCGTGCCCTTCTTCTTTTCTCGCTATTTCTTTTTTGAATACCGTAATTCTTTTTACGTGACTTATCAGGAAACTCATAGACTTGATATTCCGATCAGCTCACTTCTCACATTCAGGTCGTGCTCGGAAGCGTTGCTGTCTCTACAATCAAGGCGCTCGACCACCTCAAACAGAACCACCACATTATTCACCGTGGTTCGAATATATTATCAGCTTTCAACTCAAAGTTAAAGAGGTGCGGTCTATTTGACAGACCCGACCTGGTATTGTTCCTTTCCGAAGCAATACCCCTCCAGATTTTAGCATACACATTCTATTTTCCCCACCTTGCTTCCCGGGCCCAAGTCCCAGTACCACCTTGTTTTCCCAAGCATTCTACGATAATATAGCCTGGTTTTCCAATTTCACACCCAGTCCACTTTTCTAAAGTACTGTGGGCTAGTAACATTTACTTTTTCTGATTAATCATGATGCATGAGACTAAATGAAAGGAGAAATCAAATAATCTTCTAGAATTCAATAAGAGCTGCGGCTAATGCACGTCTCACCTTGCAGACGTGAAGCCGTCGAACATCCTGCTGAACAAGGCCGGCCAGGTCAAGCTGTGTGACTTTGGCATATCCGGCTACCTCGTGGACTCCGTCGCCATGACTCTGGAAGTCGGCTGCCGACCATACATGGCGGTCAGCCCACCTCCCCCCCCCCCCCGCTCCCACTCCTCTACCCATATAATACTGCCAGATATCTTATTTCATAATTTTTTATTCGCCTTATTCGCCATAAAATTTCAGCAAACTGAAAATTATTATTGCTCTTACTATGTGAAAGAAATTTTTGCCCCTCTTTTAATGCGAGGTTTGCGAACCTTTGAGTGATGTCGATTAATTTTAGCCAGAACGGTTACTTGCGTCGGCCGAGGGCTACAGCATCAAATCGGATGTTTGGAGTCTCGGCATTACTATGGTTCGTTAGTTTTCCCTCACTCCCAGTTCTTTTCGATTCATTTTGTATATTTTTTTCTTCAAAATAACGCATCTAAATATTTTAGGCTTATTTACTTTTTTCAGTCTTTGGCATACCATAAACTCTACGAATTATGTTTTGCCTCACGATGCGTGCTAAGTTGCAGTAAATGAAAGAAGCAATCCTCAGGTGGAAGTGTGCACTGGCGCGTTTCCGTACCACGACTTCGTGGATATGCCCGTGTTCGAGCAGCTCCGCCTTGTCGTCTATGGAGACGCGCCGCTCTTGCAGAAACCCGAGTACTCTTCTCCCACTCGTAACTTCATCAATGCTTGGTTCGTTTAAATCTCTCTTTCTATTCATCTCTCTATTGCGCTAAAAAAGGAGCCAGACAGAAAACTTTCGGTCACCACTCATCTCAAAGAAAAAAAAACAATTCTTTTTTCGCGCTTGTATTTCTTTTTCCTTTTTCCGATCTTCAACATATGCCGATGCCCTTTTAGCATATTTTTGTATGTCTTTAATTGCGCCACTCGGCCTAGCTGCTAACAACTGTAGAACAAATTGGCAACTTTTCAAAGGGAATATTTCGAAAGGTTAATTGTATAGCACGGATATTTCTAAATAAATGAGAGTAAAGATTTCACTGCTCTACTCCCATTTAAATCTCATCTCACTTAAAAGAGATTTCACTCCTCTCTTTTTGTCTGAATGCTAGATATTATTTCAGCCACTGATTGTTGACCGTGTTCTCTTTTCAGTTTGGTGAAGGAAGTGGAGCATCGGCCGGACTTCCAGCAGTTGATGGAGACGGACTACTTCAAGCACTACGAGTCCATGCCCCTGATCAGCGAGCACGTCGCTAATTTTGTCCAGAAAGTCCTTCCGCACGTTCCTGTACAGTATCCATGACACACCACTACAGTAGCCAGTAGGTCATGTATAAGAAACCTATTCTTTAGCTGGCGTTCCATTATTTCTGCTCCAAATTCTGACGAGATGTCTTTTTTTTTACAAAAGATTTAACAAAAGGGAAATAAGCTAGAATAGTGGAATGCGTTAATATACCCTCTCTGTCTCTACCTACGACCATAGCTCTCGATATAACCATGCAAAATTTGCTCAAATCCAAACTGTCAGCCATAACCTCAAATTGACGATTACTTGGAGCAAAGCTAATAGATATTCGCGTTCTTCTCCGCTTAGATGAAGCATGAATGTTGATTATTGACTATGGATGTGAGCCTAAGCGTTTTGCCGGTATCTTCATATGTTCTTCTCGGTTCTTGCTCATTGCTTCCTCTCTTCCTTATTGTGCATTTCCAAGACGTGTTATCTTTGAGACCCAGGATGTGACACACTGTTACCTTATTGTCATTCGTTCCAGGGAAGGCATTGAAATTGAACATGTTTGAAGCTAACCATCTTTGTGGTCTTGATATGATAATTTTACTACTAAGCGGATGTCATTGTCTTGTCATAGTATTTGGAATTTGTTTCTATCAAAAGAATATCGGAGTGCGTACATGTATGTAGCTAGATCTTTGAAGAATTGTATGTATCTATAAAGCCACAATTATGCAGTCTCCCAACTCTTTTCACGCCCTGATTTTCCTTTCATGGACCCAGTATTCCTCCTCATTATGCCATACACATCATCGTTATTTATTCCGCATTGTATTCGTTCCTATTCATATTCATTCAGCTTTCATTTCTATTTTACTTTCCTGCCTTCATTAAGCATGTGATCGGCCATTTCGTTCTGTTTTGCTTCTTCCCGCTCTAATAATATCCGCTAACTAGAAAAGGTCATTAGAGTGCATTCTGTAGTATTCCCAATCGAATTTTCAAATTACCAATATAGTATAATGTTGTACGCATGTTTGATATATATTAATAGACGTTAATTTTGTCTGAAAGTCGTCCGGTTTCCTCAATCATGCCGTTGCTTCTAATTGTTTAATAGTCTAGTCTGAAACATAGGATCTTATGATAAAGATTGAGCAGCGAGTATTCTGGTTCTTCTTGCAACCCATTAGAATCCATTCGCCAGCTTGGCCAAGAGACTTACAAGGCTCGTTCCTTCGACGCAGATCTAAGAATGACACGCTGTCGCATTTTTTTTATGGTACTGATTCAGAAAGTTTATATCAGGTACCACGTCTAATGCTCTCTCGCTCTCCCTCTCTCTCCCTCCCTCTCTCTCCCTCCCTCTCTCTCCCTCCCTCTCTCTCCCTCCCTCTCTCTCCCTCTCTCTCCCTCCCTCTCTCTCCCTCCCTCTCTCTCCCTCCCTCTCTCTCCGTATCTCTCTCTCCCTCTCTCTCCCCCCCTCTCTCTATCCTATCGCACTCTCTCTCTCATCCCTTTCTCTATGAACGAGCGATAGTGATCAACTGGCATAAGCTTACGTGGATTTTTATGACTCTCATTAAAGTAATCATGATTTTTAGTTCTACCTTGCTCACAGAGCTTTCCTCTCAAAACCCAAGGCCCTCGCTTTGTATCTCGCTCTGTCTCCGCTCTCTCTCTCTCTCTCTCTCTCTCTCTCTCTCTCTCTCGCCCTGTGTGTGTCTCTCTCTCTCTTTCTCTTCCCCCTCTCTCTCTCTTTCCCTCTCTCTCTCTTTCTATCTCTCCAGCCTTTCTCTTCTCTCTCCCTTTCTTCTTCTGTCTTCAAAGGCGCAGCCGCATTGGCGAGTTGTAGGTTGTTTACCATGAGGAGATGCGACCCTGTCTGCCTTGATGATTGCATCCCCTGCTCACTGCCATGGAATGAGTCGATTCCATCTCTTGTTCACAATATCGCCTCCACTGCATCAATACGTCCTCCCTCTTCTATATTCATTTCTATGCTTGTTTGTTCCTCTTTGTATGTTCTACTTTATGTTCCATAGTGCATTTTGCAATGCAGTTTGCAAAGCCAGACAAGAAATAGCGTGCGAGTCCCCTCTCACATACACATCCTCCCTTCCTCTAGTTCTCCACCTCATCTGCAGTTTCTATTGTACGTCGTGCTCGAAAGTGTGTGTTTGTCTCCTCATGCGTGTTTGTTTCCTTCGTTTGACTTGTTATGCCGGAGGAGGCGAGGTCGCCTCCTCCCCCCCCCCCTCCGCTGCTCGTCTGGCCTCTCTTCACTCCTCCGCTCTCTCTTTCTCTGCTCACCCTAGCCCCGGCCGCTTTACATCCTTCTCATTCCCTGCTCCCCTCTCCCATCTCCTGCTCATGCCTTGCCTCACTTCTTTCGCTCTCCTGCCTCGTTGCTTATAGTCTGCAGCGTCCTCTGACCACTCTCGCTCTCTCTCTCTCTCTCTCTCTCTCTCTCTCTCTCTCTGTCCTTCACATTGACCCAACTCCAACTCTCCAGCCCCTCTCCTGTCTTTTTGCGTTGTTTTCTTTCCTCTCTATTCGTTTCTCTAGTACTCTGCCAGTCGTGCTCTCTCTCTCCCAGTGACCCCCCCCCCCCCTCTCGCCTCTCTCCGTCCTCCCTCCTCCGGCCTACTTCTGCTCTGTTGCGTGTTCTCAACGCGGCTGCAAGCGAACGGCCTTCAGCCGTGCTTTTGCAAATCCATGCTTGTGGTTTTCCTTCTCTGTAGTACGCTGTCTTCGATCTCCCTCTCCCTCTCTCTCCACTCCCTCTCCACTCTCTCGCTGCTTCTCTCACTCTCTCGTTGCCTCTCTCAGTCTCTCGCTACATTATCCATCGACAGATCTCTGTGGCCGTTCCCCATGGTGTCCCATCCTGCCATCTTCGTCCATGTCTTCTCGGATGCGCCCGACGACTGGCCCCGCCTTAAGGCAACCCGTCAGTTTGCTTCACACATACCTACATTTATTTCTTGGAATCGGGGATTTTAATTCCATATAACGATATGCTACTAAATGTGTTTTGTATTCTCGATCTATTTGCAGTGTCGGTGATCCAGGAGATAGTCTCGATGGAGATGGTTCACTTCGCTCGCAAGCGTGGCTGTGCCGTGGCGGCACCCGCCGAGGCGCTCCATCGCTTTAACTTTGTGCCTCTTCCAGTATGTTTTCTGATTCGGATCGATTACAAAAATTTATTTATACTTATACTAGGCAAAAAAATATGTTTATCCTAAAATACTATAAACCATGAGCAGACCACAGCATAAGATAACAAACTACATCTGCACTGCTTTCTTCCAGCTGCGGCCGCTCTCCGAACTGCGCCGCCACACAAAAACGGGAGAATCGGCACAGAGCGCTGCTCAACGGCTTATTAAGCAGTTCGTTGTGTGTTTAATTGGAATATTTCGATCCTGTCACACTGGGTGAGCCTGCAGTAGACTCTGTGTAGACGACAATTATCAGTTCCAGCTTGAACCGCAACGCAGCAAAGAGTGCCGAAGTTATCATCTTCTACTCTGTTTTACTTTTCTTTACACAAGCTGACATATAGATCAGGAGAGAGAATGGAGCAGAGGAGAGCGTGGAGTGAGAGAGGGAGAGAGATTAGATGTGATTAGCCAAGCATTCATTTCAAGCTGAAGACTTGGAGAGAATGGCTGACAGCAAGTTTCTCTTTCGTACTTTCAGCTCCCTTATCAGAAAGTGCAGACAGGCCAACTGACGTTGCCTAGTTGTACAAAGTCCTCTATACTTTCTCGGTGTTCTTACTCGAAAGCGTGTTTTAGTCAGACTCATTTTAGTTGCTCACCATACAATGCAGCATTAATTTTTTTTCTTAAAAAATCAGTATTTTTCATTAGGCAAGTCAGTGTTGGCTGACGTAGATATCCGTTTTTTGTTCGCTTAAAGTGTGAGTGACATTGCGCAAGTAATATATTTGATTCAATTTGTTGGGAGTCGGCGGTCGTGGGAGGCGGAGGGCAGCCCATCGAGCTGGCCGAAGCACACTCTGGCCATCTCATTCTCGTGGCAGATCCGGATGGAGATGACGTCACCAGAGACGAAAGCTCCTGCTACAATGTGGTATGTGATTGAGAGATAGTAAAGAACCAAGCCATTTATCGTGTCTATTCATTTTGAATATTCCCCAGGTAGTCCTATTGAATAGAAAAAAGTCAAAGCGCTGGTTTGACAATATTTTCTACCTTTAGAAATGGCCTACAATTGAATGTTCTAAATTTCATGACAAGATTTTGGCCTACACCGTGACAGCAGCGAAAACGTGCGAAATTTTAGTTTGCAGGGCGTTATCCGCATGTATATATGTATATATATACAGTACTGACCAACAGGTTCTCACATTTTGGTTTTTCATGCATATTTTCTTCAAAGTAGAAGAAAGCTTATGAAATTTTCAGAGTTGCTTCTTTATACTTGCGGGCTTCTATTTTCAAATTAGAGGATTTATCTATTTGTGGGAACGGCCCTAAAAAGATTGCCAGGATAAATGCTTTGGCAACGTCCCCTAAAAGTGGGATTTCCTTTTTCCTGAAAAAAAAATGCGCTACGTGCCGAAGAAATTACTTTTCGTTATAATTCACATCCAATTATGTAGATTTATGTGATAATCCACCACGGTTGTTGATCTAGCGCATAATTCGAATGCTTTGGAACTCTCAGAAAATTTAGTGGAGAATCGGAGAAGTTGAAAAAAGGCATGTGGAACAGTCGAAAGTTGTCCAATCTTGGCATAATTTTCTGAATGTATTCGTCTCCATCAATGAAGGTTCTTTTTTCATTACCACTCTGTCAGATTGCGCATTGCATTTGGGCAAACGAGAGGCTTTTTTTTTCTGCCGTGAGTGGCCTTCAATTATCTTCTCTTTCTACTGTTCGCAACTACGATTCTTCAGTGACATATGTGGTGGTTTAGTCATCAAATACGCAACTGTATGAATGAGATATCGCTTGCATCATAGAAACCTAGAGTGGCTTTCCAGAAAGTATTCGTTATTCGACAATGAGATTATTTTGCTCGCGATGGAGGAATAATATTTCCCAAAAATGGAAGTGACTATAACACAATGTGACACATACACAATTTAGGGCACCATCGCAGTGTGTACGTCCAGTGACTACAGCAGCCTGCCAGCGAGTGTAGAGGAGCTGCGGGAGGCGCTGCTCTACGACGACGAGTAAGGAGAGAGAGAGAGAGAGAGAGGAGATAAAAGGAGAGAGAGGGAGGGAAGACTGAAGAAGAGAGGGGAAGGGGAGAAAGAGTGGAAGGGAAAGAGGGAGGGAAGGAGAGAAACAGAGGGAAGAGAGAGAGAGAGAGAGAGGGAGAGAAAGGATGGAATGGAGAGAAAGAAGGCAGAGGAGTAGAGTGAACATTCTGCTATTTTTGTACATATTTCTAATATACAGCAAGGCTCGCGTCTTCGGCTTCGAGATTGGCATTATCATGCACGAGCTTCTGCATCTGGTGAGGAAGAGGAGAGGCAAAGAGAGGGGGGGGGAGAGAGTCTTCGATAGGGACTAGGAGAGAGGGAGGGGAGGGAGGACGAGACTGTTCGTGTTGTTTTAGAGAAAATTATTTCTCCGCTATATTCCCTCTCTTCCTCCTTCATTATGTAGCATGAATTCCTCGACCGTATAGAAAGAAAAGGAAAAAAGTAGTATTATGCTCTGTGCAGTGCATGCTGCCGCATGCGCCCTTCGGAGTGATGTCCGGGGCCGACGAGCTCAAATTATACAGGTTTCAATTCATGCATTTCTTTTTTTATCCTGTTTGTTGATTTTTTCACTTTGAAGCTGGAATGTTGGGTCAGATATTTTTTGCCCAAAAAAGATTATCTCTCTTTATTTTGGCTACTCTAGTTACTTCGTCGAGAACGCAATCCCAAGAAGTCCGAACTTCAGCGAGGTCGACCTCATTCTTCTTTCACACTCCAAGTTCATCAACATGCACGACGCTGACTGTTGGTCTTAAACAAACACTCACAATTTTCTCAACTTTGATCGATCATCATCAATTACGCGAGATGCACAAATCTTATGCATTTATTGCATGAACACAAATCTTATGTACTTATTATATATGAAACTGAAAAATTAAACTCGAAAGGAGAAAAGTACTACGCTGTCTCAGACAACGAGAAGCTGTTCGCATTCCGCACCGGGCCAGAGCAGTTGCGGGCAAATGAGCTATGCGAACACGTCATTGTGCTCCATGGGTTAGCCAGCGTTTTCGCTATGTGTGAAGTTGTTTGGTAAAATTTTATATTAAACGTAATAATTGGAATTGGTTATATGTATGTGGTATTTATCTCGAATTGTTCTCCTCGATTAAGTAGCGCCCCTAATTTGAGTGGCCGCGTGGTGCTATTCCGCTCATGGCCTCCGCACGAGACGGAGCGCACTTTCCACGCCAAGGACGGCAACGTCGTCATCTTCGTGTCCTACCACTCCACGGTGCGCGCCGTCTTGTCTGACTCGGCCGCCCGTCGCAACTCCGCGTCCGGCATCCTTTAAGCGCTGGATAATTAAGGACGGCCCTAGAGGATCCTAGAAAGACAAATCAATGATTACGGCTTATTTTTTATGTTCTAACTTCTCCCAGTTTAATCGAGCGAATTTCTTACAATTGGGCTCCTTTATTTTCAAGTTTTCATCAGCTATACTATGTACCTACCGTTATATGGTTAGTAATTTGCTACGCCCTGGTCACATCATCCATTTCGAATGAAGTCGATTTGTTACCAGTATCATCTAGTTTATGAACGCTATTCAGTCTATCCTGAAACTATTTTTGAGCGTCTAATTGACCGCTCATTTTCTTATCTGAGCATCGTTTCGACTTGAGTGTTCGGTACATAGCTTAATCCTTAACATCGTGCAATATTTCAACAATCCTGGATGTTCATTATGGTTAGTCGACTTAGCTTCATCCCTCATCTGTTCGGGATACCCGTACACGGGACATTCAGTTTGTTCTAAACGGTTTCAACTATTTATTTTTTAAATTTAACTCTTGCAGTATTTCGACAACTTTGTTATAGTCTCGTTAGTGATCATATGCCATTCTTGATTTGGCATCTTACTATTATGGTTTCATGGCACTTGTCACAAAGGTATGTTGCTGTGATGATTTCACTATCCGTGTCACCATCAGTCTTCTCCAGCAGAGTAATGCTTGCAAGAATTAAATTTTCACTGTTTGTCATAAGAAAACACTGGAAAAGGGCAGGACTGATCAGCGATAGAGACTCGTTAGCAATTGTTCAAGAATGGCAGGGCTACAAATGGAGACAACGAGCGATTTGCGGGCAGTACGTAGATAAATGGGGTTCGGGTCGACGAATGAAGATGTAGTGTGGAGTGTCAAGTGGAATAACGGAATTTAGGAATTAAAGACAACAGAATCGAAAAAGGTTACACGATTCATGAATTTGGAGCACACAGAGCTAGAGAATTGAAGAAGACTCAACCGACGAAACACTCTCCTCCTCGGGCGGCTTGCGAGGATATGCGTGACTGCTTCGCCTGTATGATGAATCGGTGATCCTGGGAGGGCTTGAGTTCTTCATTTGCCAACTCCTCATTTCTAACTCATTTGTCGACAGCGCTACTTCAGTAATTCGGTGGGGTAAAGCACAACGAAGAAATAAGAAAAGTATGCACACACTTTTGGATTATGTATTTAACGGAAGATTCTACTGAAAAAAAGTTGTTCAGGCGGGAACAAGTGAGACAAAAGAAGGATCTCAATGAAGAGCTTCTCATCAGAGTGAATGTCTCCTGATGATCTGACAAGTTGTGCTCTGAATATTTTGTTGGTAAAGAATGGCGTGCTCCGTGGAACAAAGATGCACACGCACACTCATAGAACCACCCACTCAGCACACGCAACTCATGATGCAACCAACAATCTGCAAGCTAGTCCAACTTTACTCCGACTTGGTCAGTCTACGATTACAGAGTGCCAAGAGCAAGTAGGTAGACATGTATATATCAGTGACATTTAAATCTAGTATACCGAAATGTGGAGTGGAGAGTAGTGATGATATGACTGGATATGGTTCAACGGCGCGCTAGGTTTTTTGCACACTTTATCTAGACGGCTTTCTGCCTTGTGACGTATGAAATTGCGGCTAAGCGAGAGAAAAAGGGGGAATGGAACTTATTCTTCTTTTAGCAAGGCTCTAACAATAACACATTTTGTTTTTTTTTATAACAAAGAGGCAAACATATAAAACAGAAACAAAAGAGAAAAAAAAACGAAAACGTGGGCAATGATAAGCAATTGAATCGGATCGTAGCTTCCAGGCAGGCACACTTTGATGCAGAATCAGGAGAGAAAGTAGAGTGGCAGGCAATCAACGGAAAGCAGGCAAACCGAGAGAGAGCAAGAAAGAAATAAAGCATTTGTATTCTTGTCAGCACTGGAACGGGAATCACATGGTTGGCAGAGGATAGTGATGACTACAACTGGTGAGTGAGCAGGCAGAAGGCAGTACGGAAGCAGGCAGTCTTGTGGGTTAACAGCCAAAAGAGAAGAGAGGATTGAGCAAGGAAACGGCTGCGGCCGTCCAGAAAGAAGGAAACGATGCACTTCTTTACGTGTGGCTCGAACGCTGGATGTGCGTGGCGCGTTCCTGCAAGGGGATAAGGAATTTGTACATTCATAAATGCATTGTATATCTTGAACATTTTCACGGTTAAAAGTGAACTACTATTGTTCGTGTTAAACTCTTCTAGTAAACAGAAGTGAGAGCACACCTCTCCGGACGCGTTGTAGAGGATGGTGTGGACATTGCTGCCAGTGCCGAAGGAGTCATCCAAGTCGTGCACGAGCACATCCGGCGGAGACGCGATGCCGTGGCCGTGAGCGAAGATCTGAGGAAGAGTCTCCGCCTTGACTAGCTCATTCTTTCGTATTCCCCTTTCTTTCACATACTCCACAAGCATCGAACTACTTCTTCACCTGTCTCTTTCAGTTCTACAATGATTTTGGCGACCAGCTTCATGCTTATCAAGAGTGATACTTCAGTTAACCTTGACGTTCTTGCCGGGCCGAAGGACAAAGTCGGGCGAGAACGTGAAGACAACCTCCCGTTTGCCGTCGATCTTCCGTTTGAGCTTCCAGTCTCCGATCGGCTCCTCCTTCGAGCGATGCGTGTTCTCCAGCACGATGAAGGCGCCGTCCGGCGATGTCTCCTGCCACAGACATTCATTTTTTTTTCGTAAACAATATTGCTACTCCGGACGAAGCAAAGTAAAGCCAGAAGACTTACGTGGATGGAGACATTTCCCTTCGCCGACCGCTGGAAGGAGGTGCGGCTCGCGGTCTCTCCCTTGATCACGCGCATACTCTCTGAATGCGTGTATTTTTATCGAAGAAAATTAGGACATTTACAAAAGTTTAAGGTTATATTCACTTTCAGAATTAATAATTAGAAGTATTGGACATAGCAAATACTATACAACGAATAGCTGACCAATCTCTTCTCCTTGTGAGATGCCATGCGTCTTGACGACTTGCTCAACAAGCTGGCGAAGTCCGGCGCGATTCTCTTCTCCCTCCAGCATCTTACGGTAGATGGCGATCTCGGCGTCCAGTGTCTGGGGAAAAGATCCGTAGCAACTTATTGTTAGAACGCATAAACTTAGCTGAGGTTGAATAATGGTGCGACCGTATACCTGCTTGGTGTCGAGCAGCATCTGCAGCTCGACCATGAGAGCCTGGCACTCCTCGCGCATCTTGCGGATCTGGGCGTCGCGATCGTTGAGCGCCGCCTCGTATGACCTGCGCAGAGTCACAATCACGCATAGCATTTTGGTACGATTTTTTCTTCTTAAAAAGATGCATTATACCTCTGATCGTCTTCGAGTTGGTAGTTCAGCTCCTGGGTCTGCTTCTCGAGGAGAGCATTCTGCAAAACAGCTCACATTAGCAAATGCCAAGCTTGAGTAAGGAAAAGTTCAGCAAAAAAACTCTGTATCTCGTAGTTGCCCGAAAAAAACTTCTTCGTAAATATACTTAAGTACTGACACGGCCTTCGAGGTCAGCAAGCTTTCCGCGAAGCTCAGAGAGCTGCGTGCGTAGACGTTTCACCTGAAACTTTGATGTATACATATATATTTTCGGGCATCATAAATGAGTGGTGATATTTTTCAATTCCGAATTGAACCACTCGACGAACCTCCTCCTTCTGGTAGGCCTGGTCAAGGTGCTGACGTGTCGACTGCGTCTGGATCTCCTGCACCTTCAGCTTGTACCACGACTCAATGTCGGTGCGGTTGACATTCGTGATCTAGAAAGAAAGCAGGACACGTTATTGGATTTTTGTAGGATAATCATATTCTCACAAAAACAACTATGTCCTATGCAGAATGGAAATTGTTTAGTATATAATGAGGGACATGAAGGAGAAAGAGCGAATTGCGTGCTCGCCTGGTCGTATTCCTGGCGAATGTCGCGAATCGCCGAGGCAAGCTCGTTCTTGAAGAACTCGCGATTCTCAGGAGTCGTGTCACGCGACGCGAGCGCTTGCAGATCACTAAAGATGAACAGAACTCACTAATCATTTCACTCATGCATGGTCGGCGACTCCACTTTATTCAACCATGATTAATATTTCTAGTCCCACTTTGAACGGGTACGCGCGGCAGGAATTCTAACCGGATCTCCTGTTCGTGCACGCGTCGAATGAAGTCGATCTCTTCGAGGAGCGTCTGTACTTGGTTCTGGTGGTCGATCCTGTTCAGCGTCTCCTGGTCCAGGTCCTGAGCAAAGCAGAAATGTCTGCGAAGCATTCTGATGCGTATCACGTGTAGCCGACATAAATATGCTGCCCTCTCATCATTTTAAACAGTCTCGACTCGTGTCCAAATGTCTTACATTACGCGCGCGTTGGAGTTCGCCGATGAGACGGTGGTTGTCCTTCTTGATGCGAGTCACGTCCTCCTCGAGGTGCGCAATCTTGCGTTTGAGCATGTTAATCTGACAGAGAGTGATCGATAAAGAGATCCCAACCAATAGGTAATAAATATAGCCTTATAAGGGAGAGACAAGCAAGCAGACCTCTGCCTCGAGCTTGGAGAGGAGCTCGAGGATCTCGTCGATGCGCGTGCGATCGGCCTCGCGATTACGAAGAGCCTCCTCGTACCTGTTAAAATGTATACACTTTATAGCGAGACTAAATCAATTTGACCCGACTTATTTTGCCATTTTGACACGCCACCAGTCACCAGTTGATCTCTTGAAACGCTGCTTATCTGTGCTCTCTCGCTCTCTTTCCTTTCCTTTTCTTCTCTTACTTCCGCCGATACTCCGCCAAGTCGTCCATGAGCCGTCTGATCTGCTGCTCGAGCTCGTCGCGCTGCTTCGTGGTGTCTTCAATGAGACGGCGTGCCTCGCTCAGCTCGCTCTCGTACATCGTACGCATGCTGCTCGTGTCCTGGAGACAGCGGGTTTGAGAGTACAAAATAAAACATTAGACGGGCAATACGACGAAGAAGGAATGAACTGAAGGTTATCAAAGCAGCTATCAAAAAGAGACCATACAATAAGCCGTCTCCTCACCTTGCCCCATCGCCCGCGAAGAAGCGCGAGGTCGCCTCCGAGCTTGCGATTCTGCGCCTCCAGGAAGCGCACCTGAAAGAAGGATTTGAAAAACTTCGATGTAACGTTTTCCGCTTTTGCCGTTGGTCTGCTTATAGTCTCCCATTATCTCGTTATTTCTTTTTCTCTCTCATCATCTCTCAATCGTATTTCTCTCTCTCGCCCTCTGTCTCGTCATCTCTATCACCCTCTCTCTCTCTCTCTTTCTCTCTCTCTCTCTCTCTCTCTCTCTCTCGCCTTCTCGATGTAGCTGGCGAGTCGGTCGTTGAGGTCGCTCATCTCTTTCTTCTCTCGCTCTCGCGCGTCTCGAATGGAAGACGCTGCATTCTGGCCGAAGGGAGAGAGGCCGGAGAGCGTCGATGAGCCGACCTCGTTCACGATCTTCAGCACACGGTTCCCGGCTGGAAACATACGTTTAAGAATCTATCATTTACGATTGTTTAATCTGTTACGCTTTTCTTTGATAATCACAGTTGATTTATTGGTGACAGGTACTAGCGCCAGCTGATCGGATTTTTTTCATTTACCTTTTAGAATGCGTGTAAATTAAAGCGACAATCTCTATTTGCATTGACTCATCCATTTGTCTCACTCACTCTTCCTCATCGATTTCACATCATATCTTCATTCTCTCTTTACCGGTTTACCTTTGTTCTTGTTTAATTTTCGGTATTTCCGTCTCAGTACGAGACCTCTCATTCTACGCCTCCTCTTTCCTTCTGTCATCTTTGTTGCTATTGCCCATATGCCTTTTTCATTCTTTCGCGCGTGATTCTAAAAGGCATTCCGTCGTCATTCACACCACAACAGAAGTGGTATGTCCATCTGCCAGCGACACCCTCTCTCTCTCTCTCTCTCTTCCTCTCTCTCTCCCTCTCTCTCCCTCTCTCTCTCTCCATCTCTCGCTCTCTCGCTTTCCTTCTCCATCTCTCTCCCCCTCTCTCTTTCTTTCTCACTCCCTTTCTTTTTCGCACGCTCTTCTTCGCTCTCTTTCCTCCATCCTCTCATTCTCATTTCACATCTCTTCTCTCTTCAATAGTTGTTCCTCCTTTCGCTCATTCACCTCTGCTTATTTAAGAGCGCTGCCCGAAAATCTAGCACTCGAACCATCTCTATTTACTACTACACTCTCATTGCCTGCAGACCTAAGCCTCCCTCTCTCTTGCTGTCTCTCTCCCTCTCCCTCTCTCTGTCTTCCCTTTCTTTCCTTCCATTCGTCTTAATTTTCAGCGCTTTCTCATTCTCAAGTCGGTTATTGCAATCTTTCTTTCATATTTCGCTTACAAAATCTCTCTCTCGCTCTCTCTCTCTCGCTCTCTCTCTCTCTCTCTCTCTCTCTCTCTCTCTCGCTCGCGCTATCTCTCTCAATCCTATTTTTCAACACACCTTTGCATCGCACAGGGCAGATCACACTTTTGCATACTTATGAACTGCGATCATCTGCTGCGTACATACTTTTTCCATACACTTTTAAGCTCACACATGATAAGACGAAAAAAAAATGCTCTAGGATATATTAAAGTGCTCGGAATTCCAATGCGAAAACTTTTGAGAAGATCATGAAAGTGAAGAATGAGTAAAAACGACTCGAATCTTTCGTTATACTAAACTTTTTTTTTATTCCACGAAAGCATTTCAATGTTCTCTTTCAAATGATGGAAATGGCTGACAGAGCGGACTGCCATAAGAGGTGGTGGAGGAGGTGGAGTAGGTGGAAAGGCCGCCGGTGCGGTTGAAGCCGGGGCGGGAGCGGATCGTGCTGTGGTACGGCTCGGGCGTGATCTCCGCCATCCTAGCAATTCATCCATTCTATTTCATCTTTCGTAGATTTGCGTAAAAATTAAATGATACAGCCGGTAATACAAATAAATATTGATAATGATAATGATAACAGAATAATGGACATATTACAAAAAAGGCGCGAATCAACTAATGTGAAGAATATGAAAGGAGATGCCACTGTCATCTCTCACTACATCGACGCTTGACTCTTGAATAAATAACACAAGTGTGTTGAAGGCAGACAAGGATGAGAGGAGGGGGACAAGAGAGAGAAACACCGAGGGAAGAGGAGACGGGGCAAGCAGAGAGTTGTAAGAGAGCTGCCCTCGCGGACAGGTTACTGTATGAGTATCTAGGAAAGACTGATGGCAACGCAGGGGAGGAGGGGAGATGAGAGAGATGACAATGTCCTGGAGTGATAGGAGAGAGGGAGAGAGTGGGTGGGGGATGGTAGTCATCGAAAAGTAAGAGAAGTGAGAGAGAGAGAGAGAGAAGAATTTGCTGATATTGCTGCTGACAAGGCTGATTGTAAGGAGGAGCAGAAGGAGCTTGCCAGACAATGATAATATGCAATCAGATGCTGTCACAGGAACCAGCCAACACCCCACCCACTTGCATGTCTATAACGACATCGCCTAGGTATACAACTATTATGGAGGGTGGGGGGGGGGAGGGAATCTTCAGAACATGATGCAAAAAATTCGAGGACATGCCATCTTTAAGTCAAACAATCTCACTTCACCATATTGCCACTTTTGGAAGCATGCATACACGTCCATATTTATCGAAAAATATTCACGTTTACCTCAGTGTCATTTCTTTACTTCTCATTCTCAGCCACCCTCTCACGTTCCATCGCTCTCTCTCTCTCTCTTTCTCTCTCTCTCTCACTCTTTCTTCCTTATTCAATCGCTCGACTCTGCATTGTTGGCCCGATGTGCGCATCCGGCGCGTGTAAACACGGAGGAATGTGCCTCTTCAAGCAATCGCCCCCTCTCGCTTTCATTGCTTTCTCTACTCCCTCCTTGCTTCCCTCTCTCTATCTTTAGCCTCTCGCCCTCGTTTCCCCTCTGTTATCCCGCAAAGAGTTTTCTCCAGAATCGCCAGCCAGCAAAAAGGTTGCCGCTTATGCAGTGACAGTTCCGGCGGAGAGAATTGTGATAAGCGGCTTTTATGGGCGATCGAGAGGAATTTCAATGCAAACCAGGAATATGGGGAAAGGGAGCCGAAGAAGGCAGTGTACGGTGTTGCAGGGAGAATGACTCAGATTCGAGACACCTCCTAGAATTCATCCTCCTCGGTACCTTTGAAAAGAGAAGAATCCCAATTTAATTTCTACGTCTCGCTCAAAAAAATCCGCAGGAATGAATTTGAATTCAAAAGTCCCGTTGAAATCCAATGATATTACTAAATTCAAACTGTCACCGAAATTACGGCGTCCACTCGAGAACTAGAATGCATAGATGAATGATAATTGAAATGCATGACTGAACGGTTGCATTCATTCCGCGCACTTGGTCCCTGTCACTCTTGCTGAATTCTAATTCTAAGCGGATCACGACTGATTGAAAAGTACGCTCTAGTAAATGAGAATAAATGAGAAAGAGGTGCGTCATCATTTTTTCTAAATTGTTTCAGCAGGAGAATGTACACACTCGGCGCTGTCTAAGATTCTGAGATCAATGAAACCGGTTTAACAGAAGAGATGAATTATCAGGGGAATCAGAAGAATGCGATGACTCGAGCAAAGGCATATGAATGTATGCATTAACTGTTACTGCCAGCGACGAGAAGTAGGTAACGAGAACGAGAAGAGAAATCATTTGCAGGAGACGGATTTTTTTCCTGCCTACATATTTTTCAGCTCAAGTGGTTATTTTTTATATACAGAGGTACTCGAAACGGTAGAAAGCGAGCGATGCACTAGGAGTGCAGATAAGCGAGAGCTTATAGAGAGAACATCAAATGGCAAATGGAGTTAGGCATGAGTCATTGAGGGATGAAGATATGTACATCTTTATCCGAATCAGTAAGAGAAATTTTCCGTCGTTTGAGTTGTCAAAGACAAGTGTTTTTTACTGTTCTAATTTGGGGCATCAACTGGCAACATTGACAATGAATAAAAGTAAGGTAGAATGCATTTTCTCAGTTTGTCTCTTTCATTCTCTCTCCCAGCCCATTGTAAGAGGAAGAAGGAGAAGACGAGCCATACCGGCCTCCGTTGGAGGAGAGCGTGAACTCGGTGGTGGTCGTGGTGGTGGCTCCGCCGCCGATGGTGTGTGGCGAGACGGCGGCGCCGCTGCCGATTGTCACGTAGTCCCCGAGGTCGGGCGTCTTCGTGATCGTCTTCACTTCCGGCTGCAAAAAATGCCAATTATATTTTTAGATCCCAGTTGCTTCACAGACTCCCCCATAAAATTCCTCCGTGAATAATATCCCAGAGAATAAGTAAAACTACATAGTATGAATTTATTGCACTATATCGACTGCAAAATTAATAAGAAAAATGTATCCGAACTATTAATCCAAAGAAGAAAAAACATTTTTTTTTAGGAAGTTTATGGAAGCATTCGCAGCTTGCTGATAAAGGATATGGACTTCCAATGTATTCGCGCTGAAATCATGCGATATGTCATGCTGAGAGACAGAAGCAAAAGGAAGGCCCCCTCCCACGCAGACTCGCCGATCGCTTCATCATCCTATGTTACCTTCACGGGCTTCTGCTTGGTGGCCATCTCAGAAGGTGCGGAAGGCTCGACGGGCCGCTTCTCCTGTAAGAAGACGCGGATCTGGCTCACGGGCATGCGGCCGGGTCAGGGGCAGCGAAGCCGAGAAGAGGGGAGCAGACGGTGAACAGCTAGGTGCACTTCGCGAGATGCGATCTTCTCCAGCAAGTGGAGGAGACATCAGACAGAAAGGGAGAGAAGAGTAAGTGGAAAATTGAGGGCAAAGTGAGGAAAATAGAAAGAAACTAGGAAGGCAAACCACCACCGAAATTGGCATCAAATGCCAAGCGAGTGCGCAGGCTTGCTATTTG
Source organism: Allodiplogaster sudhausi (assembly GCA_945643635.1). NCBI lineage: Eukaryota > Metazoa > Nematoda > Chromadorea > Rhabditida > Diplogasteridae > Allodiplogaster > Allodiplogaster sudhausi. The sequence continues at coordinate 7,840,151 of CALZFC010000009.1, forward strand.
TCTAAACGCGAGATTGGAGAGAAGAGCAAGAGAGAGAGAGAGAGAGAGAGAGAGAGAGTGGGATAGAGAGATAGGGAGATAGATGAGAGGATACGGAGTGCAGTCTCTCAGACGAGCACCCAAACCCATTCACCTGCCATCACTCCATTCGACCGGTGGCAGAACAGAACGGCCAAGCGATGACAGGGACAGGAAAGAAGAGGGAAAGGCGTGAAAGGAAGGAGAGTCCGAAACAAGAGATTCGCTAGAGCACTTTGGAGAAGGAGACAGACACACGTACACTCGATGAAAATGGCCCTCTTGAACTGGAGGAGAGAAGGGGCTGCACTGACAGACCTTCACAGACAATTTACAAGCAACATTGATGAGGTAAGTCTGGACAAGGCAGAAGAGCTTGGCAGCTAATGTGTTACGCGGAAAGTGCGAAGATTATAGAGTCAATGAAAAGAAGAACAATACCCGGGGAGAGTATCCGAGCGGCGTAAATGAAACAGTACTGGGCAAGGAGGGGAAGGCGACACGACAATGCGGCAGGCTTATGTGGCGCCGGCTGCGATAAGCATCTCCACTCGACCTCTCACTCTCTCGCTCTCCGATGTTTTGCCATTCTCTCCCTCTGCCTCCTACTCTCTCTCTCTCAGTCTCTCACACACACTCTCGCCCACTCAAGCCCCATGACGCGCATGGCTGATACGGCACGGCGTACCTGCAAGACGACTCCTCTTCTTATCTGGCTGCCTGGAAGTCGTTGCCAGTGATAGCATGGATGCAAGCAGGCCCTCTACCACCCCCTTTCCACCTCAGCCTCTCGCGCACTCGCCTTCAATAGAGCGATACCAACACAGCTCTTTCGCCTCAGCCTTCTTACATTTATGTGCTCTCTCGCCGTTTCATTCTTTCTTTCCCTCTCTCCCCCTCGCCTGTCTCTCGCTTTGTACCCAACTAGCAATGCTGTGGTGCGCTTCTTTTTAAGTTAGCGTATGAGGGAAGAAAGAGGAAGAAGAAGAACACGACGGAAAGTTGAAGAGCATAAACGAGAGAGCGTGGAAGCGGCTCTCAAAAGAAAGGAGGTAAGGGTGGGACGAGATCACGGGGAAGGGATTCAAGGACCCGGCCGGGTGCGAACTCTTTCTCGCTTGAGTTGGAGAAAGAGTGAAAGACAGAAGGAGAGAGGCAAACAAGGAAGAGTTTGTGCCGGAGGAGTAGAGAGCAGAGATCGAAAGGACGACCATCGAGTAAGAGAGCCAAGAGAGAAAGTGATAGAGGGTACAGAAACCGCTGGTCAGCAGCGATTGAGAGAGAAGAGGGCGGTTGTGTGAAGAGACCGAACAGCAGAGAGAAATTAGAGAGAGAGAGAGAGAGAGAAAGAGAGAATGGATGATGGATAAAGAAAATTAGATGCAAAGTAGGCCCTTGGTGAAATGAGGCATTATATTCTGGACCACACAAATCAGACGAATCTTTGTTTGGCTAGATAGCGCCGTGTCCTTCAAAACAGCTAGGCAAACACCGACAGAACAGAACACGAGCTAGCAGAAGGCAGTAGGTAACAACTGCTTAAGCAGTTATGTGTGCATGTACAGATGAATCGCCTATCACTTTGCCCAGTCTCTGACATCACTGGCGGCGTAGTCATCCGAGTGCGTGGAGTGTGCCAACTCGACGACGGTGCTCACGGAGAGAGGTGACAGCGGCCGCGGAGAGACCGAGCCGGCCCTGCTGCTCGCGACGGCCGAGGATTGACGACGCGAGCCCGTCGACGTGAGTGCAGCAAGGTCCTGCCGCACCGCCGTGGCTCCCAGCACTGGCACGCCGAGGAGAGAGAGGCCGCCAGTCTCCGTCACTACCTTCGTCGTGTGCGACTCGAAGGTCGTACTCTCGTGCCGGTGAAAGGTGCCGACGATATGCTGGCCGTTTGATGGAATCTGCTTGTGCGGAGTTTGATAAGTTTAAATTTTAGTTGTTTTTCACTCTATTGAAAGCGACATTGTTGTATTTCCTAATTATTTCAATTGATCTCTGCCAGCTCGGAACCGTGATGGAATCGCCGAATACAGTGGGTGGACTCGAGGATCGCGAAGACGCATTCGTGACGATGTAGCCATTCGGACTGCGAGTTCGTTCCATTCGGGCGGGAAATTCAAATACTTAATTATTATGCTTCCGCCTTTGTTAAATAAATAAATGTTCCTTGGTAATTTCGGAAAGTTTACAAAAGGAGCAAGCAAGAAGAAAAGTCGAATGGACGACGAAAGACGGCAGCTTTATTGGAAGGAGCGCCAGTTTTTCCATTACTTTGCCCCGTTGCCGACTCATCTTGAGACGGTTCCCACCCGGGCCGGATATTTTATGAATAGCACGATGACTAAGATTCAACGATGGAAGGCGAAGTCCCGGGATGCTCAGCGAAGGGGAGAAAAGGGTTGCAGTAGGAAGTGAGCATCGATAGCAGCCACAGTAATAGAACACAACAAATTGCAATTAGTAGGTCTTCTCTCTCACTATAAATTAATCAATGACGACAGGCCGCATCGAATTCGGATTGCCAGTGTTGACTCCTTTGTATGCCAGCCACTCAGCCTTGAGTCGCGGAGCGTGCGCGGTAACCATTCAGCGCAGTCCAGCCGGCCTCTCAAAATCGAAACTCGCGCCATTGTCCCCATCTTTCCAGTTCTCATCCAGATCCCCCCTTTTCACCTTGGAAAGCGCTCCATTCCCATGTGCCGGCCACTGCCACACAATATCTTCTCTGTTTCAATTTCCCCGGTCTGAAGGGTCTCTGACAATGAGAGGCAATCTGGTCAGAACTAATCCTTGCTAATGCGTCATGTCATGAATTGAAGTCAGAGCCCCTAACCCTCTTGCAAGTCTTCTGCAAGTATTCACAATCCGTATGCAAAATGCTTATGGTCAGGACAGGGCCTAAAACCGTAGCCGTGCTGCTCCTAAAACAGAATTTAACCTAGAGCCGAGGAAGCAGCATGTACAGTCATTGTATGTGTATGCCTCTATGATTGTTTGCATAAGTTGGATGGCAGGGCAACTCGATTTGCTGACATAGGCAAGAGTGATGTAAACAGGAAGAGAGTGGGTAGGAGATGCAAGTTTGGTCTTACGTCCTCAGCCCCCCCCCCTCCACGCAAAAACCCATCTCACATACTACTCTGATTACGATCCGCATTATTTACACGCGAGTCGGTCTAGGTAGGTGAGTTGGCGAAATAGGAGGGAGATACTGCAAAAAGGAACGAGCATAAAAGAGTCTCCGAGACGGAAGAAATGGCGTAAACAAGTCAGGGTGAGCGAGAAATCTCTTTCTCAAAGGTTAGCGGCCGAGGATAGTGTTGTGAAAAAATGATTTCCAGGAAGATTGAGAGATGAACTCCATAAAAACAGGTAGAATACATAGTGGTTATTGTGGGCGTTATGTCATGATTTAAGTTCAGCCATATCGAGGTAAACGTTATTAGAGAGCATGTGTTTCAAAGTTAGGAAAATTCAAATAGATTACGATTGAATTTCCTGCTCCTTTCAGAGCAGTCAAAAAGATGGTAAGCAATTAGTAGAAATAAATAAATACCTGCTCTGGTTCGCCAGGCGACTTTGGCTTCTGCCGCCACGTCGTGGTGGTCTCCTCCTCGATCCACCCTCGCATCTCATGCTCACGACGCTCCCGCTCCAGCTTCTCCCGCTGGCGCGCCTCTTCCTCCTGCGTTGCAGAGAGGGAAAGCACATGCACTAGTAAGTATGGAAAGAGGGGGATGTTATGCAATTGCAGGAAAAGTGTTTCTTATCATTGTATTTATGTATGCACATAGTTATGCATGATATGCCAGCCAACGCAGTTTGCAAAGAAAGAGAAGGAAAATGATCATGACCAACATGCAGTGGCACTGCGCCGAATAAAAACACAACCCACATTATCCAAGTTTCTTTAATGAACGTAGATTGACATAGATTGATGCCTAGTTCAAAGTAACAACACAAGCATTCATTGTATGTCTGACCTGCTGCCGCCTCTCGGCCTCCTCCCTGAGGATGCGTTCCCTCTCCTCGCGCGCCTTCCGCTCTTGCTCCTCGCGCGCCCTTCGATGGTGCTCATCCAACTCCTTCTTCGCCTCCTCGCGCTGGCGACGCTCCTCTTCCGCCTGGACAATGCAAGTGGGCTACCAAAAAAAAAGAAGAATAGAAAAGAATTTAATTCATTTTGAAAAGATGTCATTGTTAAAGTGATTAATGATGTGCCTTCTTGACTCGTTCTGCATGCGTATGCTTCTCTGCTTCGATGCGCAGCCGATCGGAGTCTCTACGCTCCTCTTCGCGACGGCCGAGCTCCTAATAGATGAGAGAGAGGGAGAGAGGGAGAGAAGGCAGAGCAGGAGACAGAGAGAAGAAGAGAGATGCGTGTTAAGATGAAAATGAGCAGTTAAAGGCTAAAAGCAGTCCATTGCATGAATTCAGATTGTTTTTCGAGGAACCTCTTGGCGCTCCTGAAGCTCTCGTTGTACGAGCGCTGCGCGTTTCTCAGCCTCAAGACGCTCGTTCTCGAGCCGCTTTTCAAGCGCCTCTCGCTCCTCTCGCTCACGCGCCAGACGGCGTTCGCGCTCTTCCGCATCCTGCACAGTCTCGTTTTCAAATCTAATATCGTCCGTGTCACAAAACCAGTATTAAGTTCGCCATGCATGTGGTTAATAGGCTTTCAGGATACATATACGAGTATGAGAAATGCAATATCAGATGCGATAAACTTCTGATTGTTAGCGGTAACCTTCTTCTGCTTCTCGGTGAGCCGCTCTCGCTCCTCTCGCTCCCTCTCCTCTCGCTCCTCAGCCAGTAGTCGCTCCCTCTGCTCTCGCTCCTCTCGCGCTCGGCGTTCCTCCTCGATGCGTCGCGCGCGCTCCGCCGCCTCAGCTCGCTCGAGCTTCTCGCGTTCCGCACGTCTTTCCAGCTCGCGCTTCTCGCGCTCTTCGCGAAGCGCTGTCTCGATGCGCTCCTGCATTGGCTCGCGAAAGATAGAGAAAGAAGCACACGACAACACAGCATTCCTTTAATGTTGTTATTCCACAAACGCTTGTATTAGTTACAACATCGTTTTGAATATTTCCGTCATACATTTTTTATGTACATATGAATTAACATGAGAGGTTTACCTGTTCAAGTCGATCTTGCTCTCGTCTGCGCTCCACCTGCTCCCTCTCTTCGCGCTCCTTCCGCTCCTTCTCCTCCTCCCTGAGTCGCTCCTCTGTGACTTGTCTCGCCATCCTTTCCTGTCTCTCCCTTTCTTCCCTTGCGCGTTGCTCAGCTGTTAGCCTTTCAAGAGTCTCGCGCTGCTCCCTGCCAGCTCTCGCTCGCTCGTCTTCTTCTCTGGCACGCCGCTCTCGCTCCTCTCGCTCGATTCGTTCTCGCTCCGCTTGCACTCGCTGCGCGTGCTCCCTCTCCTCTCGCTCCCTCTCGGCTGATTCCTGCTCGAGTCGCTCCCTTTCCTCGGCGAGTCGTGCCTGTTCCTCTCGTCTCGCGCGCGCCTGCGCGGCAAGCAGCTCGATCTCTCGCCGTTGCTTGATTCGCAGCTCCTCTTTTATCCTTAGCCGCTCCTCAATCTCGTGCCTCTCGCGCTGGACTCGTCTCTGCTCGTCTTCTGTCGCCTGTCTTCCAACCGGAATCTCTACTTCGCGACGCGGCGACGCGGGAGCGGAGGGCGCGCGGCGTGCGACTTCGCGCGATCTCTCCACGATTGTTGTAGTGGTGACAGTGGTGCGCTGCGGCGAGCGCGCTCCGTCTGCTTCTCCACTTCCGCCGCGTCTGTGCACGCGCTCCTCACGCTCGTGACGCTCCTCGACGACGCGTCGATTCGTCGTGCCGGTCGGACTCAGCGACGCGGCTCGCGGACTCGGACGTGAGCCGGGAGAGACGACGATCGGCGACGATGTCTCTTCCGTACGCCACTCCGCCACCTGCATACAATAACATGTTTCATATAATACATACATTCATACATACATATTCATGGTTTAAGACTAACAGAAATGGGTAATAACCAGAAAAGCATTTTTCTCTTTCCTATCTACTCGCTTACCACTTTCGTTTTGATCAGAGGCAATGAATGCAAATTTCGACAGCAGCCATGGTTTACGACTAATCCTATTGACAGCCACATTTGTCAGCGACCGATACACATTGATTGGAGGAAAAACTGAACTTGTATCACATGCCAAATTAAATCCCAATGATTTCTGATATGGTAATGTGAAGCAAAGCATTTTTGAACAACGAGAGTGAATGACAAGTTCGGATCTCCCATAAAAAAAATTGAGACCTTAGATTTTTGTTTATATACAGTGGATATGTAGTAACCTTCTCGGCAGCGCGAGTGCGCTCCTTCTCCTGTTCATGGGTGCGGCGCCAGTCCTCTAGACGGGTGAGCGTGTGGCGTGCGCCGCTGGGCGCGGCGTCTGGCGGCGGCGAGACGGGCGGCGGTGGCGGGGGCGGCGACGCAGGACGAAGCAGACGCCGCCGCCGCTCCTCGACGATGTGCTCCTCTTCTTCTGTCCGCACTGTGGTTGTTCGCCGAACAGGCGATGCCGACGGCTGACGGCGTCTGGAAGGCAAAAGTATTCATTAACGAATCTGAGTGAGAGAGGATGATAATAACACTAAAATAAAATATTAGTTAAAATCGTAGGTTATGCTTCAATAATGCTTGGCTCAGACACAAAAGCAGACCTCGCAGCCGTGCCGTCGAGCATGGTGACGGTGCGATAGGGGCCCTCGTCGAGGCCGATGTCGTAGTCGGCATAGCGGGCGGACGCGGCAGACGCGGCGCGCGCCTCGGCGGGCGTCGATTTGGACGAAAGCCGCACGTCTTCCCGGTACGCCTCGTGCGTGCGCTCGTGCTCCGTGGTCGGGCGAGACGCCGGACGGCTTGCCGGCTGTGAGAAACAAACAACGTGTAAAGTTAAGGAAATTACTTAAGCAGATGGTACGCCTCTCTAATTTGTATTGATGTATGTATGTATCATAACGATAAACATCTACATACATACATATATGTTTGTACATACATACATATGTGTATTAAGTGCTTACCTGCGAGTGAATAATCGCTGGCGGAGTTCCACCAACTGGCGGATCGACATAAGTCTTGATTGTACGGAATTCTTCCTGAAAATAACAATCGTAAATGTGTATTACCTTCCATGCATATTGTTCGAGGCTCCGTGGAAAGTACGCTGTATATGTAATTTTGGCTTCCGGGACGAAAAGAAGAAGAGCGACAAGTAAGCGACCTGGTGAAATCGCTCCTCCAGATAACTCGGACTGGTGACACGTGAGCGGACGGCGGCGGAGGGTCGCGGCGGCGGCTCGATGTCGACGACCGTCGTCGTCAGCATCGTCCGCTCGTCCGGCGACACCGCCACGCGCTCCACTCGCCGCACTCGCTCGTCCGGCGAAGGAATCATGCGCGTCGTTGACGCTTCGTCTGCGGTGCGTTGAGAGAAGCCTGCAAACGACTCTTTCCTATAGAGTTAAATAAATTATATAATGGAAGTGTGGGCAGTGATCACACTTTTGCTATTCTTTGCATTTTTTTGCTGTATGTATCGGCTGCGTGACGAACCAGTGCCGGTGCAGCTCACAGGGACAGCTCTCTGCTCGGGCGGACTGGCTCGTCCGCCGAGGCGGGCGCCGCGGCGAGCCGTGCCGTAGTCGCGAGCAGCCGCTGCGTCCTCGAAGCGCCGCGTCAGCTCGTGAACGGAGGGCGCGCGGCCTCCCGCCACAGGACTGCTCGCTGCCATGTCGTCCACGCTTCTCCTGCTAAAAATAATCTCCTTATAGTTTTGATTTTGGGCTTTTTTTCTTTTTCAAATTATATTTTACACAATACGCAGCTAATAATGAAGGAAACTCTATGCTTAGACTCTTATGATATGGTAGAAACGTGAACCTTCACAAGGTTTGCACATGGGTGCGATTGTTTTCTACTTGGCCACACCACATTTGTGTCAACCTAGCAGAGACATCAATACTCTGTCATGGTTTGACAGAGAGTGGAAAGAGTGAAAGAGTGCTGCCATCGCAGGGTTAGTAAAAATGAACGAGAACACGAAAAAAAAAAAAACGGCTGAGCATTCCAAAGCGAGACAATGTTTCCGTTCACTTTTCTTGTCCCTCTTACTGAGTTGAATTTGACGGCTGCTCAATTAGGGTTCCATAGAGAATAACGATGCGCCGCACTCTTCCACTCGCTCACTCAGCACGATTTCCATGGCATGCGCATTCTTTTCTTTTATACATATGATCGTTTCGCATACTTTGCTGAATAGGAATTTTTTTTAAATACTATATAAATTGAGCGGCCACGCTAATGTAAATATAAGACGATGTAAAAAAAAAATTGTTCTGTTTTAGCCCGGCTGAAAATTATTGCCCAGTATTCAGAATATTCAACTATTAGGCATTCCCGACGATATTAAAAGAATTGTCCATAGGATGTCTATCGCCAGGAATGGCAAACTATGTTCTCAATACCGCGATAAAATTTTCGTCTGCATTTAAAAATAGCCAAAAAAATTTTCTGCCACATCGTCATATTGATATATTCTCCATGATCGTGATCGTTTCTCCACCTCCAAAAGTAGCATGACCCAAATGCATACAAAAATTTCCATAGATATTCTTTTTTTCGTGAATACAATAAAGAAATTACAGTGAGAGTAAAAACGCTGATCTTGAGACCTGGTAGAAAAGCTGCGATACTCCTCGGTCGTCGTCTCCGTGATCAGAGAGCCGAGCGAGCCTGAGTGACGGTGGAACGGCGGCTGTGCTCCTGTGGCTCGCGCCTCCTGGCGTTGGTAGTGGCGAGGCAAGCCCTGAGAACCGAATTATCCTATTTGTTATATAAAGTTCCTGTGATCATCAAGAGTACGTTTAAACATGCGATAATTCTCTAAGCAAATAGTAGGAAAATAACACTGCGCTCTCACGAGAATGCGCTCAAATTTTGAAGAATGGAGAAAAGCGACCAATTTAGATGTAGACCATGACATATAAGAACGGTGCCAATACCGGTCTGAACGAGTCAGCACGAGGATGCTCAAAAAATGGACCAAAGTCGGCTGACTAATCTCCAAACCCCGACTCTGTGACTGAGAGAATCCTGATGAATGAATGAATGAATGAATACATGCATGACTCGTGTCGCATACATATGTATGTTTGTATGTACCAATTCAATACTCTAATCTATATCATTGTGATGATGAAAGAGTTCTTATGCAATTGGAAAGCACGTTGGAGAAAGCCATGAACTTCATGAAGACGCTATGGGTAATAATGTTCAATACAATTTTTCAATAATCATAAAGGTTTAAGTTGAGGAAGAAGACGAACATATGGTTTCAAGATATACGGATGTAAAATGAAAGGGCGAAACAAAGATGACGAACGCGGCCACCGACGGGCGAGTAGGGAGAATCGCTGAGATGGATCGGCACGGTGAACACGCCTCCGCTCGTGCTACGCGGCGTGTACAGTCCGATGCTGCTCTGCCGCTGAGAACCCGCCTCTTCCTCGCGCGAAACGTGCACTCAAACATCGAGGCAATTTGAAGATGCACGGAAAATACATTTTCAACCGCAAATCAAAGACGCTCCTATTCGATTGTATTGTATTGATGTTTGGTGACATTTAGGTTTGATAATCCTAGAATGGAATGCTGTGGTGGCAAGCGAGCGCTGTCACTCAACATAGTTGAGGATTGAGTACAGAGAAAGCGAAATACGACGAGCTGTCGCAGGAGCAAGAACAGAGAGAGAAAGAGAGAGAGAGAGAGAGAGAGAGAGAGAGAGAGAGCGTGTTGTCCGACTTATTCAAGGCTATCTTCTCTAATATATGTAGGTGATGGCTTCATAGCAGCAGGGGAAGTCGTATCCAGAGCCGGTAACGGCCCGGCCCGGCCCGGCCCTGGCGGGCCCGCGGGCCGGGCCGGCCCAATTTCCCAGGGTCCCGGGCCGGGCCGGGCCGGGCTCAAAAACGTTGGGCGGGCCCGTGAGCCCGTTTGGGCCCGATAAGCACACGATGTCGTCCAGTCAGGACGATAGGTAGCATTATTAAGTGCAAAACTTTCTTCATTTGTCCATTTTCCCCTTAAAACTTTTTATTCTATACATTAAAATGAATGTTCATAGCATGAGCATGAAAAAATCTGAATTTCAAAATGCTCTGTAGCTTGTCGGACTTTTTCCCCGGAATTTTTTTAAAAAGCGGGCTGAAACGGGCCCACGGGCCCTGCCGGGCCGGGCCGGGCCCAAAATTCTAGGGCCCGGAAATCGTTCGGGCCGGGCCGGCCCAAAAATTTTGGGCCATTTACCGGCTCTGGTGGTATCATATGGTGAGAATATGTATATTAACGAACATACATATGTACATAGCTAGAGCAAATGTAGTCTACAGACGTAGTGTGACCGGGCTCCTTGCACCAGAAGCGGGGGCGCGCTTGTCATTATCAAACTGTCGCGACGATTCTGTGCCCTACGAGATAAACAGTGGGCGAGCGACTTGATAAGGTCGACAGTCTTCTCGCAATCTAAGTGTCAGGAACAGGGGGCGACAAGATGGCGCGGGTTGTGAGACAAGCCATCATTCATGCCACATACATATTTGCAGGGAGAAATTTTTATTTATATCTACATGCAGAACGACAATGATGCATAAATGTTGTGATTCGGAAAATATAAGTAAGCGCAGATTATTTTGAACCTGAAAATTCGGTTTCGTGCCGACCTCCGGGAGTGACGCGCGCCGTCGACTCGAAGTGCCGCACGCGCGCGTCGTAATCCGAGATAAATTCGCGCAGACTGCCTGAAATATAAAAAATAAATAAATATAAACTCAATCTGCTTCGCATCTTTTTGCTAGCCGCAGCCAAAAAAAAGAAGAAAATCTAGTTTCTTGAATTTGTGCATCTATATACATAAGTATTTAGTTATGAATCGCAGTCCTGGGCGATATGCACAAAGGGTTCGAGTAGGAATTTGACGGACTGCCATGAACGGCTCACAATGATGGGATATAAACAAATAAATGTGCCTTCCCCATTGAGAGGACGCAAGCAATAATACGCACTTAAAAGAGCGAGAGAGCGATCGAAAGGAGAGACTCAAGAAAGAGAGAGCGCATGAGAGAGAAATTGAACAAAAGAAGCGCGTGCTAGAGGCAGCCGCAGCCAGGAAAGGAGAGAATGAGAAAGAGACCGCTATTAGGAAAGAGTGATCCGAACAATAGGATATGGAATAAGTGATAGCAGAAAGAATAAAGTGCAAGCTTGTTGAACTACAACTTGCTCTCGCTATAATAGCATATAATATACCTACATATGTGGTATGTATGACTATGAATGCAAAACTGGAACTATCGGGAAAATCGAAAAGTATGACGCAAAAAGAGAGTTTACTAGCGGGCCAGACAGAGAATGGATGAGCAGACATGAGCAAATTGGCCGTTTCGCAAGGACGCCTTCGCAGTCGACGGAACTGCGCCATTTATGCAAGAGTGATGGTGTGAGTGCAGTCAAATTCGCGTGATTCCTTCAAACGGCCCCTAGACCCTTCATCTTTTCGTCCTTCTTCCCTGAGTACATTCGAGAGTTGCTCAATCGCTAGCTGTCTTCATTTAGTGGAGACACTCTCTCTCTAGAGAGAGCCTCCCTTCCAAGATGCCTTTTTTGTGCCAATCTCGACGCGTGCTCATGCACAAATGTTTGCGTCCTTGGTTTGCGTAGCAGTCGAGCCCGGCCGCCTTTTACGTGCGCCTCTTTCAGTCGGCTACGTCTAGCGGCACTCCAGAGGCCGCTCAAGTGGCCCGACTAAGGGGAGCGGGGACGCGGCATATAATTCCCCCATGCCGGTTTTCGCTTCTCTTCTTTTGAAATGCGGAAGAGTTCGGTCTCGCGGGTAAAGGAGCTTATAGAGGAATTTTTTCTTCGATAGTATTTTTTGGCGCTTTTTGAGAAAACAATTACTCCTTACGCGGGCAATTCCAATCAGCACGCAAGTCGTAGCTCGTTGCTGAGGAAACTTTAGAAAAATATACGTATGCAAGTATATAATTCCACATACAGCAAAATATAATTGAGCGTAAGGTGGCCAGGTTTTGAGGGTCTAAAAAGGCTCAAAGATTAACAACAATCGACAATCATGTTACGACTTATATTTATATGTGGAATTTCATCAACTTTTCAAAAAAAGAATCAATATTGTCCAAGATGTCCGCATTGCGATATTTAAGGCGCGGAACATATCGGTCATTTTGGCACACGTGAGGGTTCATATAAGACGATGTCAATTAAAGAAATTGAGCTTTTTCACACTAAGGCGGCAGAGGTTTGAATGGTAGAAAATACAAATTTTTTGCCTATACTGAACAAAACATTATTTTTAAGTTAACATCATCTTATACGCTTGAACTATGGGCTGCCCTCTGACCTGAGCTGTGGCGTCTGCGATATCTGGCTGGCTCGTGCCCAATGTGCACGGCGAGCGGTTGTGTCAGCGGAATGTCCTGCTGACCGATGCGTGTCTAAAATGGAAAATGAGGGAATTCATATCGTCATCTGCAAGACAATATCGCTCAAGGAAATATTGAGCCTCTGCATATCCACAGAAAACCTTAATTGTTGGTTGTTGCTATTGGTACATGTATATGCATTATAAACATGTCAAAGGTTATTGGTGGAAAGCTATTAATATTCATTTTAAAATTAAACGAGGACTTGTCGCGACCTGCTGAGCGGCCCAGTCAGGCGACTGAGGCGGCGAGTGAGGCGAGAAGCCGCCTCCCGAGCCCCGGCCGGATGAGTAGGCCATGCAAACCTGCAGAGAGTGAGAGAGAGAGAGAGAGAGAGAGAGAGAGAAAGAGAGGAAGGGATGGAGGAAGAGAGACAGACATGGCGAGAGATAGATAGAGAGAGAGAGAGAGAAAGATAGGAAGGGATGGAGGGAGGGAGATAGAGAGACAGACATGGCGAGAGATAGAGAGACACTAGAAAGGGAAATACTAGAATACAAGAGAAAGTGGAAAAAAAGAAAAGTAGACAGGAGTAATGGATCTGGAGTGGGGAATGTTTGGCAATCAGTGAGAGATAAGGTAAACTGATAGCCCATTTGACAAAGAAAATAGAGTCGTGAAGAGGCGAAATGCTGATTCGTGTGGAGAGAGCACAAAAAAGTTGCAAATCATACACGCCTCGTGAAGGCTCGAGGAAGATTCAACGAAGCGGTGAGCAAAATATTGTGAAAACAGAATATGAAAGGGAGAGACATCGAGGAGTACATGCGACACATAGAAATAGAAGAAGAGAGTATAAAGAGAGAATGAGAGAAGGAGGAAAGGGAGAATATGGAGTAAGCCGGACTGAGTAGAGTACATCAGAGAAGTTCAATCCAATGGATCATTTGCAATCGAAGGGTTTTATGATATTCAACACGGCAGCTACTTCACTGAAGGTAGACGTTCGCGAACTTAAGCGATGTGTTCTGTTAACATTTCCATTGCCATCAGTGCAAATCTCTTGCCTCCTCCTTGGGAAAAATAATCTCCATGAGTCTTCAACGGAGAGGTGTGCATGAAAATAGAATGCGCCGAATAACTCATTCCACATCCTGGTTTCAACGGAACGTGCTCGCTAAGCCAAAGTTACGCAGGAGTAATGCTATGTTACGGAATAGAATGTTGCATTGAGAATGGCTTGGGAGATGAAGAGCGAGTGAATGAGAAACAGAAACAGAGATATTATGCAGGATGCTTAGCTTCGTAGCAGAAAGATGGCAGAAAGCAACAATCTCTTGCTCAATTTGTTGGTTGTGACGAAGAAGAGAGAAAAGAGAGAGAGAGAGAGAGGAGACAGAAAACGGTAAGCAACATTACATGAGGTTACTAAGGAGCAAGGGCGAAGCTTGCTAGCTTATGAATATAGTAAAGTTGTTACAGTCATGTCATAAAATCACGGAAGGAAAATGAAACTGAAGAAATTGATTGTCTACCTAGAAAATGACAAAAAAAAGCATTTACCTCGTGCCTTTCGAATAATTCGTGAAAAAGATTGGTTCTTTCCTTGCGTATCTCAAGCTAAAAAAAAGAGTGAAACCCGTCGGACGAGTCAACGACAAGGATAACCGGCAAGCCAAGGATCTTGCTCGGATTCTACCTCATCTCATTGGTGTTCCGACAGCTGCCGACAGACGGATAAAAGAGAGAAGTGAGAGAGAGAGAGAGAGAGAGAGAGAGAGAGAGAGAAAGAGAGGGAGAGAGATAGTGCAATAGAGAGCAGGGAGATTGAATGCTTTGTGAAATTGTGATGAATGCATGCTAAATAGTGTTTGGATTTGAGAGGGCATGAAGGAAAAGTTGCAGACAGTCAGTGAAGAGGAACTCTCAACATCCAGCGAGATAAACTGTGTGAATATCGGAATGTGCTCGAGAAGGCGAGCAGAGTCTGACGTGAAGACCGCGACATTCCGGGCAAAGGAAAGAGGGAGAGAGAGAGATACAGAGAGAGAGAGAGAGAGAGAGAGAGGGAAGGAGAGAAAATGTGAGAGAAAGAGAAAGAAAGAATGAAAGAAAGAGGGGAGAGTAAGTGATTGCGAAGTGAAAAACAAAGAGATTACAAACATATTCGCAGATTCATCAAAGAGGAAGAGATAGACAAAGCGAAATGGGGAGGCAGAAGGAGAGATAGAGAGAGAGAGAGAGAGAGAGAGAGAGAGAGGGAAATTGACAGCGTTTGTGGATAACTGTCACATCAGAATCCTCCTTTATTTACTATTCACATTACTTACAAGTCCATGTATCGCTTTGTCCAAGAGCCATTGAATGCAAACAAAAGCCTTAATCCTGTGATCAGAATCAAGAAGTCTATTCTGTGGAAGCGAGTTTCTTTTCTTTCCTAACGTGATATCACCAGCTCTGGGATAAGTCACATCGCGCGTTTGCGTTCAGCTGTTGGCAGAGTGCGCTCATCTCAAATCCTTACAACTTCCATTGACCTACCCTTCTCTTTCTATCTATTGTTCCCTTTCTCTCTCTCTCTCTCTCTCTCTCTCTCGGTCTCCACTCTTCAATAGACTCTCTTTCTATCGCGCACTCCATTCATTCTTTCTCCTTACACATCTTCACCAGCACAACTTACTCTGTTTCTTCGATTTCTTCCCAACTCCACTCAGTCCACAAGTCAGGTAGCTTCGTGAAGAAAAGCAACAAAAAAATCACAGCATTCAAAAGCGTGCCATTGCTAAAATCTCTACCTTTTCCACTTGATATGCTGCGAAAGCAATAGACAAAGAGAGAAAGAGAGAGAAAGAGAGAAATATAGAGATAGACAAAGTAAGAGAGGGAAAGAGAGGGAAAGTGAGAGGGAGAGAAAAAGAGAGAGAGGGAGATGATTCAGCAAAAGTGAGGCAGATTTAAAGCGAAGCAACGAACAACGCAAGAGATATGAAAAGAAATCATACGGGAGACAATGGGATTGTAAAGAAACAGCCTGATTGATTAGAATAATAGGGATCATAACATGAACATAAGTATGATTATCATGTGATGCGTCCTCAAAGTCAAAGACTGTGAGAGGTAATAAACATTCTCATGGGGTAGAATTCCTTCCTCTCACGACTCTCCACAAGTCCGCGCTGTTTTTTTTCTCCTTCTGTTGTTGTGGCACCTCTCGCTCTCACTTCGCGCAGTTCTTCCGGCGGGTACTTAGCTAAATCTGCCCCCCTCTCCCTCTCACTGGCCCACAAAATGCCGCTGTCGCACAAAAATACCTCTCCAGAATTGTTTTCGTTGCGTGATAGTTTTTTCAAGAAGAAAAAAGTTGTATCTATGCAATAAGAAATGGTAAGTTCTTGGTAAAATTGCCTTATTCCATTTAATGCCAACCAATTCGCGATGGCAATTATAGCGGATTTGCTAAGAGCTCGCGGAGATAATACAGTCATGAGTCGGACACGTAAAAGTCTAAGCTAGCGATCAGGTGGAAAAGAAGGAGAGGGCGCAGTGAAGGGGAGCAAGGGGAGATCGTTCGATCTAACAACAACACATGAGCGACGCAACAAGAAGAGTGATGACCTCGAAGACGAGAGAATCTCTTTTGACGACACGAAAGATATCGGTTTTACATGCAAAACGGTTTAATTGCCTGTCGTAGTAATCCGGGGCGGCATCTCATAAATACCACGGCAGTTTCCAAGACGGAGAGGAATGCGGAATGGGTGTGTTTGTTGACCGAAGCGCTCGCGCTAGCACAGAAGAAGTGTTCTTCGACAGACAGAGCGAGGGAGAGGGAGAGAGAGAGGGAGAGGAAGAGAGAGAGAGAAAGAGAGAGAGAGAGAGAGAGAGAGAGGAAGAGAGAGAGAGTGGGAGAGGAGATGCAAGGCACGGAACCAATGGAAGATGCTTACCTCCTGCACCAGGTACTTTTGGTAGTGCTCGGAGCGGCCTGTCGGAGGACCAGTTGAGGAGACCTGCAAGTAGTAGCATATACCAACCAGTCTTCTACACTTATTCATTTTTTACGCGCTTCTTATTCCAGCTTTCTTGTGGAAAGTAGCCTTTCCACATGTCTCAATGAGAAAGTGAAATAACTGCACCCATTGAATTCAGATGGATAAAAACAGAATTTTGAACTAGTGCGGACTGATGATTAGCCAGCAGTGTTTTTTTGCACTTTAGAACGACTGCCGATCAGGCTCAGTGTCATTGCCACTACGGACGACTCTACTTTAGCTACACCTCCACTTGGACAAGTTAAGTGACTCTCTCACTCTCATCCTGCACCTCTTGTCTTTCTCTCTATCTCTCATCCCTCACTTATCTCTCTCTCTCTCTCTTTCTCTCTCTCTCACAATCTCTGCCTTTCTCCGTCTCTCTGTCAGACCCGAATGGTTGCATTCTGCTCCCTGCTGGTCCGTGCACACACGCAACAACAATCAAACGGCGGGAGTGCTTAAAATTTCTTCTCTTTTTATGCACTCATGCCACCAGTCCTGCAACTCTCTCTCCCATCCACCCTCTGCTTCTCTCTTTCTATCTCTCTCCTTTTGTCTCACGTCCCCTCTTTCCCTCTGAATCTACCTACATAGTTGGTCTACCTTGCTGCTCTGGTAGTTCAACAAAATAACTGAACACTAACATAAATATCTGATTCACTGACGAATATTGTGGAGGTTAAAAAATGTCTCTAAAAATTATTTTCCTAGAAAAACGCGTGTTTGAAAATAAAATAGAAAATCTTTCAGCAAATATAGTTTTTTTTACACAAAATATTGAAAAGTTGTACATAGTTGTTAAAATGAGAAGTTAGAGTAACGAATTCAAGCTGCTCACCTTATCGCGGCGTCCGTTGGCGCGAAACGTTGTGCGTCCTCGTTGCGGCTGCAAATAACGCTCCTCTTCCGCGGCGCGTGCTGAAAATATTAGAAAATAATATTGGCCTTCGACTGTGACGCAGCATTTCATTACACTTATAACTATCTTTTTTATACCTGCCCCACTCATTGTAAGCGCAATCTTCTCTATCATATACATATGTAGGTTGATGTCAGCTAAAAAGTTAGGTTTTCCATATCCGAATTTGCCCCGAACATAAGAATATTCCTCTGTTTGTCATTCCTGATGATATAAAAATAATCTTCTTACAATTAGGTTAGAAATCGCAAAAAATGGAGTATTCTAAATTCTTGGACAATTTGGGCCTATACAGGACAAAAACTATCTTATTTTACTTCGTCATTTATTTATAAATATGTTTGATTGCTCAAATTCATCGTTTGCTCCTGACGTATGCCACTTCCTTTTAGTAATGTCCCTCAAACCACATGCTCGTTACGACTGGCTGATGTTCATGACTCAGGCAATCAGATGATACAACTTCTCTCTTAGCTAGCGTTGCCACCACAATACTGTAGCAATTGTGACAACAGACGAAATACAATTTTTCACTACGTCTTTCGCGTTCTCTCACTCTCTCACTCTCTCGTTCGACCTCTTCATTCGCAATGTTAGATGTTTCTGGAGACAATCATCTCTCAAACCGTGGATTTTTCCGAGAGATGACAGCATACGTATAAATATATGCAAACTACCTTCTCTTCATCACCTCATGCAAAGATGGAAAGCATGATCTGTAGCATCGGAAATGGAATTGAGTTGCTTCTTTTCTAACAGGGAGATGGGATTTTATATAAGAAATTAAAATTAGTAGAGAGACGACAAAATCAAACGGAAAAGAATGAATGAAATGAAATAAAAATTAAAGGCGACTGAGCTAAGAAAGTAAACAAGCAAATTTTAAAAATTAGTAACATTCTGGAGTATGCTAATCCACCTTCACAGAAGCATCCAGCCGGGATGTGGAAGGTGGAGAGGAGAGTCATCATCTCCATTCGTCGAAACATCTCAGTATTCGTGCGGCGCCACTCTGGTGGCATAATCGGCGGGCGCCCGCACGCTCTCCACTCAGCCCTTCCGGACAGTGTTCTCTTCAAACCGCCCAGAACAGATGGCGAGCAATATGGCATGAATTCACGCGAAGTTCATTAAGAACAAAGTTGCAAGAAGGAGTTCGCGTTAAGGGAATACGCGTATCCTGCTTATGGTTAAAGTGTCTCCCCTTCCTTCAATTTCCTATCAACTGTTTTTTTCTCTGGCTTCGTGTTCTCTCTTCTTCTCTATCTCTCTTCATCTTTTCTCTTCCTTGACCAGTTCCGTCAGGAAACCACAAAATGCAGCGCAACGATACCCGAATCGAGTGTCTCATTCCTTCTTTTTTTATGGAGGTAAGTGGAGGGCTAGGAGATTAGCGCATCCTTGTGCGAGGGAAAGAATAATGGAGCGAGCGAGAGAAAGACAAAGAGATACAGAGAAAGAGACATAGAGACAAAGTGAAAGAGAGAGAGAGAGAGAGAGAGAGCAAGTGTGGGATGATATAAAAGAAGTTCTCACAGTCCAACTGCGAGGAGAGAAGATATACAGCAATCCGATAATGAAAAAAAGGGTTCCATTTTTTAATACATAAAGTGAGGTTAAAGGAAAACGATCACCAGCAAAAAATAATTCAGGTTCAATTTGCCGCTTTGAACCCATGAGCAGGCACTCACGGGTTGACAGCGGCATGTTGTGGAAAAAAACACAAAGAACTTTCGGCTCAATATGATCGACGGAACAAAACAAAAAGCATCAATTCAATGGAACAGATGAATTTATCTTGCAGGCTAATTAAACTGCAGGCGTTTTCTATTAATTGCATAATGGTGCCAATATCCTTTTCTAATTAAACAAACCTAAGAAAGGAAATTACAAAAAAAAAATGAATGAGAACATTTTCGATCTAACTTTCCGAGTCATCTAACTTGCCTCCACGCAAATCGCCTGTCTAGTACAGAAGGATCATAGGTGGAGAGTTAGTAAGAAAGAAAAAAGAGAGAACGAGAGAGAGCAGTAAATACAGAGCGGCAGAGTGCGAGTACGATAGAGAGGAAGGGAGAAAGGGCAAGGGAGCAACAGAGTAAGAGTAAGAGAGAAAGGACAGCAGAGAATTGGGGAGGGGAGAAAGCCCACCCGTTCGGCCGAACATCTGTGTGGTTGCAATGCAACATTTGTGCTGGAGAGCCAGCAGCTAGTAATCCGCTCCTGCAAAAATCCTTTCCAGCACTTGAGGGAGAGGGAGAAACAAGGAACAGTAGGCAAGGGTGCTCAGAATTTCATTGTAAAGAAGCTCGTCTTTGTTACATGTGCAACTGTAAGCAAGCTGGACACTTTTTTCGTTAGACTCATGGTGAAACGTTTCTATGTTCACTGCGCATAAGTGCCTATATCCAAATTCCGATGAAATTAGCTTATTTTTTTTACAGTAACATGAATGTGACCTAATATTATTTAAAAAATTTCAATGTTAAAAACGTTTGGGAATGAAATGAGGCAAAGAAGAACTCGCAAGAACGATGCAAACTCTAGAGGAACGCGCCTCCCTTACAGGCTTGCATAATGGAACAGCGAAGGAAGCGGAGGGATGCGGAATGCAAACAAACGAAGAGATGCAGCCTCCTCCATGCATCTCATCGCTAGGTTGTGGCGAGTCACGCCTCAGGGAGCAATTGGCCACGTTTACTGGAGGGGAGGGGAGAGGAGAAAGGTACAAGACATCTTCTTGCGATATCGCAGAGGTCTTAAAACGCGTAACGCAGCATAAAATTATGACTCTCTGCGAGAAATGTTTCTTTTTTATTAGTAAACACACAAGGAGTCAAAGACTGGAAACGGACGAGAAAGGGATATGGACAGTAATGAAAACGTCTTCCCTACATGCATACATATAAGCAGAAATTATGATGCTACCACGCAGAGATCGAACAGGAAAGGCAGAGACTGGTTCTCTTGCACTGAATCATGCGACGACTATAAAAAAGATATTGCGCAGCCTCATCATCAAGATGCTGACAGGATTCCTCGCTAAAAAGCAGATGAATTCTAAGTGACAACGACTACGTTCTGGTCTCAGAGTCAACAAGCATTTAATTAAGCAGAGCAATTACAAAGTTGCTCCATACAAGAAATATTGCATTTGGGGCGCTGAGCGCGAAAATAAATATAAAAATGAAGCTAAATAGCTAATGTCAGCGAATGTCAGGGGACGGGGTAGAGCATGGAGGAATCATGGTTTCTTTGCATCTTCGCCGGTATCCGGATACATCGACACTCTTCTTTTCTCCGCATCGCGCTCTCTCTCTTTCTCTGTTTCTCTCGTTCTCTATCACTCACTTCTCTCGTCTCTCACTATCGCTCTCCCCCCTCCACTCTTTCCTCTCTGTTGCGCGCCCAAATTTCTTTCAAGTAAATAGGAAAATTCGCGCGATGTCAAGTCTAGATTAATGGTGGCGATAGCTGGACATGGCATGCATAGAGAGAAAGGCGCCCCCCCCCCCGGAAGAGTGCCTGGCCGGTCGGAGGGGTGGCAGTCTTTGAGGTGCCAGCCAAGTCACGAGGACAAGTTAGCCGGTCATACAGGAAGCCCTTTGTGCTACGAACTCCCTACATGCTCTTCGTAGTTTTGGCAACTCTCTCACAGTTCTATACTCTCTCGCCTTGCTTTTCTGTCCAGTTTGCGGTGAAGATATGCAGATGTCCGGCCACGAATATAGCATGCACACGGGGAAGGAGGCCAAGCACTCGATGAAAGAGTCAAGAGGTCCCCCCTCGTCACTCTCGAGCTCTCTCAAGTGTCCGTAACTGTTCAGATTGAGTCACAGAACAAGCACCAAATTCAGATAAAACGGGATCTTAAATTTTTGCCTTGGATAGCGAATTCAACTGTTGTTATAGCAAATCAATAAAAAGATGATAAATGTACTGTTCCAATAACCTCGCTTGTATACGGTCCTGCGTGTTTGTGGATAGAGGCGGTAGTTCGTGTCGCGGAAAACATGAGTGGTCGTTATTGTCTTTTCCTAAAAGTGTGCATTTTCAAATTTACTTTATTACAGAATTTTATTTTATTTTTCTTCTTCAAAATTAGAGGCCAGCGAAGTGTGCCAACGATTAAATTGTTTTCTTCGAGTGACAATGGCTCAAAAGCCCGTCATACTGTTGGCATCAACGAAAGAAAGAATGAAAAAGTCAGCGCGCGATCATTATCAATTGGACGGACAGAGTTATTTGCTCCTGATAAACATCCCATTTCAAGAAAGCCAGGCGACTCAGCAGTTTGCTGACGAGAATGAAGTAAAACATGATGGCCCAGGCATGAGGTGTATTTCCCAGCACGCGAATTCAGCAAACCATATGGAACGAGCGAACCGTGTTCTCATCTGCTAGGTGAGGCGAGTGACCGGCGGAGTATATGATGGCCGGGAAAATGGTTATGCAGCGTGTCATCGGAGTTGACGGGAGGTTTTATTGGAAGAGGAACGGAAAGCGGTGAGGCGTGGGCTACCGAATGACGTAATTTACTGAAGGTGGGGGGGGGGTGAACACTACGAGTCAGGGGGGGGAGGTGAGCCCCAGAACTGTGGGAGTGTTGTCAGGTGGTACTGCCTCTTCGCCCCATGTCGAGAGATGCGCTGCCAAACAAAGAAATGCTCGTTGCCACCTTCTCCCCTCCTTCCTTCTGGCGCTCTCCAGGAAGCTAGTGGAGAGAGGCCGCAACCCTCAAACGACCAATCAACCAACTATTCTTCCTTGTCGGTCTGCTTTCTCTCCTATCGCCTCGTTTTCTTTCTTATTTTTTTGTCTCTCAGCTTTCTATCATAGTCTTTCATTCTCCTCTCACTCTCCTCTCACTCTCCTCTCACTCTCCTCTCACTCTCCTCTCACTCTCCTCTCACTCTCCTCTCACTCTCTCACTCTCTTTCTCGCTGCGTTTATGATGCCACCTTTGTGGTACTCACATCCTTGCTCTCTCTCAATTCTCTTCCACTCTTACTTTATGCGCATGTTTTCAACGTGGGAACGCGGCGACGATAGATATGGCGATAGAGAGTGACTAGGAGAGTTTGATACTAGACGCAGAGATTGAGAGAGAGGGAGAGAAGAGGGAAAAGAATGAGAAGACTGCGCGCAAACAAATGTTGGTGCGCATCCCTTGTGCCACTGGAGGCAATGCACGCAACATTCTCTGTACTCTCTCGCTCTCTTCTTCTCCCTAATTTGCTCACCTTCTCTCGCCATAACTGATCGCTATGCGCAGTGTCTACAACATTCTCTCCTTCTCTCTCTCTCTCTCTCTCTCTCTCTCTCTCTTTGACGTTCTCTCTATCTCTTTCGTTCTTTATCTCTCTGGCTCGCGCTCTCTCTCTCTCTCCCACTCTCTCTCACAATGGCCCTAGTGAAAACGACACGCTCCGTCTGCGGCGCTGCCCCGAATTTGGCCCGTATCCAAGTCGCCCGCGACTTTCGCTCTCTGGGTCATCATTTTCGACGGTTCGCTTCAAGAATAGCAAAAAAGGTCATCGCAATTCCACACAGCAGTCCTTTAATTCACTGCCAACTTCCGTACTTTTCCATCGCCTATTCATGCTCATCGAATTTTTTTCATCATAAATTATCACATTAAAGGAGGCGAAAACTCAAAATTTTCGCTATTAGGATGATTCTATGAATGTGTCCGGATTGAGCTTGCAAATGCATCAGCAATTTTCTAAACTAAAAGTTAAAGGAGTATTTTCCATCTGAAATGCGTTGCCTGAACCTAAGGGCACAGGACTTTAACTTTAACAGATGTCGCCAACTAAATTTTGGCTTAAAAGGCTTGTCGGAGCATAGTTTGACCAACGAGGGTGAAATATGATTAAATAGGCCGTGAAATAGATCCCAACACATGCACGATTCACTACCGGACGCCTTTAAAATTGTTCGAGCAAACGCTTGCGTTACGAGAGCAAGGATCTTGGCAAATTGCCATTGCTCATAACTATTGTTGTTACAGAGCAGGCATTTCGTGTTAGGAGTTAGTGACTTTCAAGCTCCTTTAAGCCCATATTATTTAATCAAAAAAGACGTACATACGTTATATTAATTCCGGTGCGAAGCAATGAAGGCGTCGTAAACAGTTAATCAATTAACAAATTACCTTTTCAATAGTGAAAATGACTTTCTAACGGGATTTTCCTGATCTGGGAAGGTGACGAAGAGCGTAGCCAGAGGCGGCGGCGCGTTTTCAGTCGCTGCCATGGCGGTAGAGGACGCGATCGGCGGACGCGAAGAGGACGCGACGGCGGGGCTCTGGAGGGTCACTCTCTTCAGCTGCTGCTGCGGCAGAGTGTCCGGAGGCCGAGGCTCGTGTCTCTGGCGAAGACTTCTTTCGGATGTCGACTGCTGCTGTGCTTTTGCTGAAAAAACGGCATTTATATACGTCATTTGAGAAGACAATTTTGAGGTTTTTGTAATGATATTGAAATAATTGTGCTAAAATCTGTTTTTGGGCACTTCATTCACAAGAAAAAAATGAGCAGAGCAAAAATTTACACTGTTAAAAATGCATGAAAATGGTCTTTGTCATGAAATGATGCGACTCAGACTGCTGCATTGATCTAGCCTTCTTGAGAGCCGTGCCAGTTTACCCTTCTCTCAAACGCATCTCCATCTCCATAGCCAAATGATATGCACCCGGCATTAGTATCCTTTTTCTCCCTCTGCTGCCCTTTCACTCTCTCATTCATTTCCATTTCTTTCTCTGTTTCACATAACCTCTGATTCTGTTTCCACGCTCTCCTCTGCCTCTCTCTCCCTTTCTCTCTCATTCTTCCAGCTTAACAGTGTACGCCTATTCATGCACTCTCACTCTCTGGAGGCTATTTCATGCTGATTTCGTGGGCATGGCATGAGGGGAATTTGTGGGGAGGCCTTTTATTACATATATAGATGGATGAATGGCTCAGCAGTGGTCGAGTGAGAGGGAGAGCAAGAGAGGGCAGGGAGAGAGAGAGAGAGAGATGGTAGAGGGATAGAAAGGGTAGAGAAGAGGGTGAAAAAGAATAAAGCTGAAGCTGGATCTTTTATCATCAGAAATCACGCCACATGGTCAAGGTTGGGACAATATGAAAGGGGGAAGTACTGATTCACGGAGAGAAATGCGGCGTGGAAGGGGATTAGTACAAGTCAACGCCTCGCTGATTCTGCGGAGTGAGAGAGAAAGAGAGTGGATAAGAGAGTGAAAAGGAGCCTGCAGAGATTCACTCCCCGCTCATCATATCTACAGCTCGATAATTTATGCAAATCTGCGTTGAATATCACTTCCACAACGAGAGATTGCAATTGCCGGGGAGAATTAGACAGGCGTGATCAAAGATAGTCGAGGATTCGTTTGAAAAAGGCGTTACGGGTTAGGTAAATGAGCAATGAATTCCAATGTGGGACGTTTGCGGCATTTTTTTCTCCGCCACCATGTTCATCAACTTCGATTGCAATGTACGAATCGTATCAATTTTTGGCAACTTTATTACTTTTATTTGATGGATCAAACGTTAAAAAATTATGGTTTTCAGGCAAAAATTTTGGCTAGAATTTCCAGTCGGATATTCCAAATTCCGGGACTAGATTTTTCCGACATTAAAAAGGACCAATTTTTGTTTAACATTTTCTTATATGTACAGTTGAATTAATAATCGAATAAGTTCCGAAATGAAATAATCTCGAACCATTCAGACGGAGGGAGCGCATGACGCGGCGGCGGGTGCTCATCCTCGAGTATCGCGTACACACTAATTATTCATCCTAAGAATCGCTCAATTACAAGCAACAAACGATCATTCGAAAATGTTCTGTTGCAGCGACTTACCTTTACTAATTGGATAGCTGTATAGATAGTTATTTCATTGTACTGTTACACTTCACCTCCTGAATGAAAATTCAGATAATACTTAGGCAAATGCAAGTTCATTTACAAAATGTGCCAGTAAAGTGATTTAGATGAGCAGGTGTGAGTGTCGGTGAGCGAAGTCCCATGTGGACGGGGGAGAGTGGTGGAGAGGCGGGTGTCGCGAGAGCCACCCAACAGCTTCCAGCTGTGCAAGCATGCGCCTTTCTGCTGAAGGCACCCGACATCCGTCACTACTCATGCATATATAGCAACACTGGGAAAATTATGTTCCATATCGATAACCATAAATATGTACTTCGTGTATTTAATAGAAAGTATAGTTAATTGTTTTTAATTGTCCTAAATAGGCATTGGCCATTTGTGAGCGATGGTAATTATGAAGAAGGGAGAAGTCTCATAAGATTTTATCAAGTAAATTTTTTTTATTTTGACGATATTAACAAATGTTATTGTCCGTTCTGGATTTACATTCCACCGCCTCCGTTCCTTCACATTCCACAAGGACGTTGCGGCCTGGGAAAAAAACTATTAAAAAACAAAGTATGAATATCAATACGAAGCAATTCAAACAACATTCTTAATACGCCAAAGGTGATTGAACTCTGGTCAAGCAATGTGAAAAGAACGAACGAGCAGAAAAGATTGTTAACAAAGTTGGATGCCTCGGGCATAAGTGAAATGTCGTCCCGCGCAAAGTAACGGCATGCGGGGCTGGCCAGCGAGAGCAGCCTATCCGACGGATTCTGCAAGTAATGGATCCATGGAGTGGAAAGATTTTGATTTCACTCATAACAAACGAACGTTAATATTCAGAGCGACAACGGAGAAGCCTGAGATCTTCTCTGATTGAAGGGCGAGAACGGCGTTGGCAGGATCGACATCGGTCCTGCCAACGCCGTTCGGCGTTGGCAGGACCGATGTCGATCCTAAAGGAGGCGAAAATCTATTTTTTTTAATCTTGAAGATTTCTGGCGCTGCTGGTGTGCAGACATAAAAAAAACTATTAGAGAAACTTGCGTTCCAAGCTTTTCGAATTTTCAGATCATTGTAACCTTGCTGAACTCTGCATCTGGTAAGCTTTTTATGAAAGCTCCAATATCCCGGAGATGATGGATGCGAATGGATGAATGTAAACATGGCATATATGTTCATATGTATGCGACCACCTTGAACTGGCTATCAGGTAGACGTTGTGGTGTCGCACGGCCGGATCGGCTCGGTAGCCGCTATCCTTCGTGAACATGTCACGGCGCAGGGCTTCCATACCACTCAACATAGCCAATAGGATGTTCTTTTCAGTTTCCTTCCCCTTACCCATACAGATAAATGTAAAGTGCATAATACTCTAACAGCGTTATGTTCTGGCCACCGCCACCATCAACGGTCAGCTTTGACAATAGGGCATAAATGTCGCTATCCTGCAAGTTGAGGCTATTTTTAATCAATTAAATGGTTAAGTACTACGTGTTATGTACATATGTGTATATTGTTTAGTTTTAACATTTTTTCTTTAGATTTACATAGACTTACATTAATTTGTATATCTATCTATGTTTTGCATTGCATATAAGGGCTTATGCCATTGCAATTGTATCCAATTAGGTAAGATCTTGTATGAGAATAAAGATATATATTATAAGAAGTAATAACAGATGACTGGCGGAAGTTGAAGAAGCCGCAGCGCTCTGCCTCGTCAGACAGAGTCATGACTCCGACTTGCACGTGCTGAGCATCCAGCGTGTGAAGCAGAGTCACTCGCAGGATGAATAGCTTCATCTGGAGTGAGCACTCATGGAATGTGCAAGCTGTCGATTAGTCGTCCAACCTGGCTAAGGGTGAATCCGCTGCTCACGAGCGACTTGCTCGTGTCCAAGACTAATGTGATATCAGCCTTGATTGTCCCGACATCGCACGAGGGACTGGGTGCTAAAGAGCCTGACCTAGCTTCCTAGGTGGTAATATTGTAGCTCGAAGGAAAATTTCAGCGATAAGCAGACTGACGTGGTGGAGCAGGCCTGTTTGCCACGCATTTTGTAATAAAGTTTCGATGGAACTGTTGGCCATGGTCGTCCACGCCAAATATTATGACTTCGTATGTCTGCATGTGGAAAAGTGTCCAGAGAAATATACAAAAGAGCGCTGTTCAATATGCTTACAAAATTGTCCAAAAAATTAAATAGACGACATTATGTGTTTGCCAGTGCCCGCACCTTGTAATTGCACTCGAAGCTTGCATCAGCATGGAATGTGTAACCGCATTTTGCATCTCGCTTGAACAGGCTTGCAACAAGTTCTGCGCTGTCATCCGGTGAAATAATCTACGATAAATAAACATACTTATTGTTAAACATTTTGTACAGTCCTTGATAGAAAGTAACCTGCACGATTTCCAGTCTCCCTGCACCAAGTCCGGCGACTTGTACCACAAGCAAGTTCTTGTCACCTGTAGAAGCCACTGTTCTGAGGCATATGTAAACGGAATATCAGCCACATAGTAAAATAAATTTTCTGACCATCTAAAGGAGCAAAATGCGCATCATCTTGCGAGGCGCCATTGAATGAATCATGAACCTTAAAAATTCGCAAATTAATATTTAATTTAAGAACAAAGAAAGGTTGAGAGTTTTTTCATTACATATAGGAGAGCATAGTTGATTACTTGAACATAGCCAGGATTGACTAAGATGCTCGAGCTCCGCCAAAGTGCACACGCTGCCATCCGAAGAGGAACGTACAATGTACGTGCCGGGTCTAACTTCCGCCCTATCGATCTGCACTTACATCTTCTAATATTGAATAAGAAATCGAAAATTGAGCAAATAAGATGCACAGAGTTAAGATGTCGTGCAACCAGCACTTTGCTATAAACGCTTCTTTCATTTTCTGCCATGAAGCTCACCTCAAAGATGGTAATGTAGTCAGCAGAGCTCTCGAAGATGCGCGGGGGGAGTGTCAGATTGTGCCCTGAAAGCCATCCTTTTCAGGAATTTTGACTTTGTCCCAGTGAAATTGGGTGTTTGGGGAAAACATTTAAGCGTCTGAATTCTGTTTGAA
The DNA here is from genome assembly GCA_945643635.1 of Allodiplogaster sudhausi. Lineage (NCBI taxonomy): Eukaryota > Metazoa > Nematoda > Chromadorea > Rhabditida > Diplogasteridae > Allodiplogaster > Allodiplogaster sudhausi. The sequence goes on from CALZFC010000009.1 coordinate 7,868,565, forward strand.
AATGAGGTCTTCAGATTTCCGAATTTCGAGAGAAAACTAACCGGCCGGGCCGACAACCGAGAAGGAGTGGACGTCAGCGCCGGTGTGCGCAACAACAAAGCTAACGGCGGCTTCGCGCACGTGCCGTGGTCAATCTAGCAAATTCATATCTGTCGTAGAATATTCCTTATTTATTTTTCGAATGTTTAAGAAATTATAAATTTGAAGATTGCGTGACATAAGATACAGAAACCGTACGAACACAGGTAATATCAATTTAGTTAAAGAAACCTGAAAAATAAATTCTGCTTGAGCGCAATCTTGCTTGTACACGTCAACGGTGACGGAGACGAGTTGCTCGCGATAGAGCGCCGGGAGGAACTGACCGAAGAAGCCGGTCGTTAGGTCGAGTGGAACCATCTGCGAAGATTAGTTTGCCTCTTGCTTATCAAGTATATGATATAATTACTGAAGGACATATCCAATGAAGGTACAGAATAGTTTGTGAATCATAAATCAAACCATGAATTGTAATGGTTCATTAGCATTAAACACTGAATTATTTGAAAAATTTCTAAACTCTTTCTAGATTTTTCATTGTCTCGCGTTTCTTTGACTTTTTTCTTATCTCCCATTCCTTGATGAAAATGGTCCAAGCAAGAAATGTATGTAAAGATCTGGCCAAATGCTGATTTTTATCGACCAATTGATCTTTTAGGCGAAACTTGCTCATATGGATTGTTAAGAGAATTTTTCGTTGGATACTCCCGTGTGATCGATCACTTGAGTGATTTCTAATTGTTAGCACGCACCGCGATCACCGATCCCGCTGTCATTGTGGCATAGGTTCGAACGGCTTCAGCTGCAGGGTTGTGCCAGCCGAGATTGCAGGGCGAAGGCGCATCGATGAGAGCGAAGTGTACCTTGATAAAAACAAAATGTTTCTGTGTAAAATGTCATTCGAAAATTGTGACTCTTATATTGTATTTTATTTTTATCTTTAGTGCATGCATTTATTAATTTTAACAGTGTTAAAAAGAAAACTTGGGAAGAAAGTAATAATGATATACATAGCAAAGCAAGAATATAAGCAAATCTTGAAGTGAAACCTGCGCCTTGGCCTGGAGCAGAATAGGAGTGAGTTCCGACGAGAGCGAATAGTCCTCGACGGCCGAGTGCGTGATTACAACGGCGACGGAGTCGGGCATCGCCACTCCCTCCGTCCTCAGCGCGTCCATCAGAACGGAAGCGAAGGGGCGAGGGCAGGCTGCAATCAAGCATTCTTTCGCAACAATAAAGAATTTATCAATATATTTTCATTTTTCTGTATCAAGTAACTCATCCTGAATAAAAATTGGAATTGTTGTACTTTATGGTGGCTCGTCTGTAAAAATCGGTTGGGGGCTCTCTGAAAAGTGAAGCCTGGCGTATTGGGCAGCGGTACGTTCTCTTTGGACCTGTTTTCACTACTCTTATAGTCAAACCACCAATGACTTCGAAGCAGGAACACAATTGATCTCTTTCAATGACTAATGTCGTTATCAGGCTGTCTGATTGAACTTATTCGCAATGGTAATACCCTCATGGGCAAACACTTCTTTCAACTTAAAAAAAATTCACTTGTGCTAAAAATCTAGGCATTGTTCGCTAGTCAAAGATCAAGAGAGAAACTAACAATCGCTCGACTCCAGTTGATCGAGCTTGATGTCGTGAAGAGCGCGATCAATATCATCGATATTGCTCGAGACGATCTTTGGCAGCCAGCGATCACGATTTTCAGCTTTAATTCTTATATGTACATATGTATGTACATATGTGTAAGGGCAAAAACCAGACTATTTTGAGAAAAATTGAATTTTTAGAATCTTATTGTAAGATATTTAACTTTTTGTCGATAAATATTTTGAATATGGGACAATATTTTGTGTCGAAAATAAATGGAAATTTTAGAGAACAAACATGTGTCGAACGGCAGGAAAACGTAGTTCTTGAACCAGCGAGGATGCGTGGCTGCATTGGCACGGAGAAGGTTGCTGAGATTCTTCTTGAGGAAGAAGATGGCGGTCGTCATCTCGAAGGACGTCTCGAGTGCAATGATCAGCGTGCGCTGATCGGTCGGCAGGCTCGCCGGGTACGGCGGGTCACACTTGGCTGGAGGAATGCCATCGTTACAGCCTGACTGCTGTATCCCACCGTGATTCAACTCAGTGCATCACATGAACTTTGCAGGGCTTTGATAGCAGCCATATGTACTTTGCAAAAAAAAACTATTTCAAATTCGACAAAACATTTAAAATGTTGGCGGAATATAGTCAGAGAAATGAAAAAAAGTGTGCAATCTTTTTCGTGCATGTGATATAGTAGCCCGTTTTTAACAGAATGCAAAATAATAATAAAAATAAAACAGACAGCTCTGTGCACAGGTATACCAACTTTTCTTCATCGCCTTGAATCAACGTGAGCCCCAATTGCCTGCGTCTGAATGATTGAAATGTGCACTAACCAAGCTCGCAGAACTGGCCGCTGAATGAATCAGAGCAGCTGCACGAGCCCGTCATGGGATTCCGACGCCCGCCGTTCTCGCAGAGCACGGAGCGGCAGTCCGTGCCGGCAAAGTGGCGCACGCAGACACACGCGCCGTTGTGCGCGAAGCCGCCGTTGTAGCAGCGAGTCACTAATTCAAATTACGATCTCAGCCTTTTCTATTCCTCCCATTGAGGCCTTACCATACTTGTCGCATCGAGTCGCCGCGTATCGTTCGAATGGGTAGCCGAATTGATCTATACCGGAGAACTGCAAACAATACGGCACTTACATTAGTGTCATCACCACAACCATATTAGGGAATGCTCACTCTCATTGTGCCATTTTCATTCATCATCTATAGCCGTCTTCTCCTCTATTTGAAACTGAGACAGACGCGGATGCGTAATGTGCTTCAGAGTGGTGGTGACCTTGACGCTGTTGAGGTAGAGTGCATTCTCAATGTCGCCGTAGGTCTTGTTGCGGCGCGGACACAGGAAGGCGGGCGAGACGGCATCGTACAGACAGTTCGCACGCGACACTATCGGCAGCGGCAGCACGTCTCCTAGCACCTCCTGTTATTTGCATTTACTTATCGCTAAGACCGCAGACAAATTGGTGAATTTGCATACAATAAGAAGTTGAGCAATGAGGAGAATGAACAAAATAATAAAAAAAAGTAGAAAGAGCGAGAACTCTACGATGATTATGCGGGTGTCTGCATAAGAGTTGAATTTAAAAATAACCCAATTGGTTAGCGGCAGTCACCCGATTTTTTTTCCAATTAACAAATATGCATCCTGTCTTGGTGCAGGAAAGTAGGACAAAAAAAACTAGCATTGGAAGGCTGGCGTGACAGCCGAGGCTCACGAGCGTCGATCCTTTCTTCCGAGTCAAGAATGACGTAGTTAATCTTGCCCTCTGGCGTCGCGCCTTCCTTAAAGGTGCCGAGACCAGTCGCCGTTGCCGTCACGTAGTTATTCACTAAATCACGGCCCTTCAACGCGCACAGTGAAATGAAGCTTGTAGGAGAATTGAGCAAAAAATTGGCGGGAATGTACTTACGTCAATTCTCCTAATGTTTATAATTTGAAGCGATTTGCGAGAGTGCCAAAATGGTCGGGGACCCGGTTAAATTTGAAAACTCGTAATAGGCACTTTTTAACACGAAGAAAAGAAGGGGTCAGGGAGTCTGATCGACCACTTCGAGTCTTAAAATTCGAGAGATCAATAAGGCCAGCAGAGATGGCCGCACATTCGATTTCGCTGTTTCGCGCAAATTAAAGCAATGTTCGCGAAATTAACATACTTGCCCAAGTAGAATTTGAACATATTCACTTTTAGAATCTAACTTTGGAGAAGAATCTAACTTATCTTCTGTATATGGCATTTAATAATGAGTTTTCTATCTTGCACCGTAGATCTAAGAATTCGCTTTCCAATGAGCCATCGTATTCCAAAACTCGACGAGGTCTTTGATGTTTTCGGTAATTATACTTCTTAAATACGCGGGTTCAGCGTTTCTTTGGCCTATGCACGGTTTCGACTCGGGATCTCTTGGTATCCAGCGCCCATGCAAAGTGCATGCCGCGGAGCAGGCACTGAGCTGCGCGTATTTCAACGGTTTAATAACTGGGAAACATCAAAGAATTAGTCGATTTCTGACATACGAGAGCTCAATGGAAAGAGAATTCTTAGCTCTACAATTGAAGATGAAAACTCATGATGCCACATAAGATATTAAAAATCTAGAGACCGCTGATCTAAAAGTGAATATTTTCAAATTCTAGTTGAACTGCGTTCTAAAACAATATAGACTCTCTTTTTGACAAATAGTTGGCTACATAATATTTTTTTTTGTGCGTGAAACAGTTAACGCGAATGTGCGGCCATCTTTGCAAATCTGGCTGCGTTCTCGAATTTTATTCCTCACATAGCCCGCCAAAATGGCGCGTTTTCAGACTTACTGACCCATTCTTATGTGCCTGTTGCGAGCTTTAGTGCGAATATAATTTTGCCGGGTTCCTGGCTATTTAGCTTCATCGCGACGATTTTCTCGTAAATCGCGTCATATGGTGGGCTGCCACGATAGGTAATCGCACGGCTAGCAGCGCAACGCGTGGGGGTCAAGCGATGAGTAATCAGGGGCTGAAGGAGCGTGTAAGTGATTCCTTGCTGTTTGCTCATCTTAACTACGCAAGCAATTGTTCAGAATGACACAGGAATTTATATACCAGAGTCGATGTTGGCAGTTGGTTTCACGAAATCGTTGTGCTGGTCTTGGACGAAGCCGTAGTAAACCTAGATAGTTTTCTATTTTGTAACATATAAATCGAAGTGACTAGGTACTACTCACCTGGACACTGCTTTGAACACGAACGACCACATCGCATGCTGTCGGACTTGACACTTCCACGTGCCAGTACCCAGCAGGGAGAGGGGCTGCAATTTGTTATTCTGCTGACAGGATAATGCAAAGTTACACAAAAAAACGATTGGAAGAGAACTAACACGACATTGTTGTTGGCTCGAATCCCTTTCCATCTGAACATACTTGCTTTTTTAAAATTACTTTTTATATATAAAAATCATGCTGACATCGCGGAGTCTGGCAAATGTAGAAGTGCTGCTCCTGCAGAGTCGCCATGTTCCAGAGGCCGTCCGTAGTGTTTATGTACACGCGTACCAGACGAAGATCAGTGAAGTCTTGATCTGGTGCCCAGAAGTCCTTCGCAAACGTCGTGTTCTACAACCATATGATATCCCCTCAATCATGAATTCGAGGAAGAAAAATGTGGTGTTGCTGATCCGAACCAAGAAAGAGATAGTCTTGCCAGAGGGATATTGATGCCATTCGGTTGATAGAAGTAGAACTCGTTTGTATTCGTGTCCTTGATGAGTCCGAGCCAAATGTTGTTGCCTTGCGCGTATGCTAAGGAACAAAACTTTCTTTTCGTAATTTACATATGTACATATTTCTAAAACAGGCATCTCTATTCATATTGAACAAGTGAAGATTCCTGCACGCCCTAGAGCTCTAAAAGAATACTAAAAGGAATAAAATAGCTGCCAGACTCCGGAGAAAGTCGTATTGCTGCCGAGTGAGCACGTCAACCAGAAATGATGCTTTGTCTGCAGCGGCACACTGTAGGAAGCCGCCTAGCCAGCCAATGTTGTCCTCGCTCATGCGGTAGCAGTACGCGCTACTCGTTGTCCAGCCGGATTCGCACGCTTAGTTCAACTTACTTATGTAGTTACAGGGAGTGTTCACTTCCAATGGATTGAGGGCACAGCTATCAACTATATGTATCAATGTAGTATATGCGTCATCTGTAAATTGCATTGTCGTTCCCCCAGCGAGCATAATAAGGTATGGAATGTTTTTTGAACAACAGAATTGCTGAGTTATAGTACGGGATAAGAAATTTGTCTACCTGCAATATAGTGATGGATTGATGTTCTATTTTCATCGGTAATCGTCGAGTCAAAATCGGCAGCAGCTCCCCTTGGAGGCGTTACTTCTATCTATGTATGTTGATTTATGCAACCAGTTTTCAGAACCATTCACTCTGGAAAGAATAATAACCTTAGGCTCTTGTCCACTGGCAACAATGGTGAAGGGCATTGCTTGGGCATCTAAGGGAAAGTAGAAGTCTAGAGGGCTCAGATCGCAACGCCCCGATGATCGAAGTGAGACAAGGCCAGAGTTGTACATTGTTAGAATGTATGCGAGCATCTGAACGAAGATATGGACGCAGGCAAAGTGATTGTTATATATATACATTGTATACAATTCGCAATAATACTATTGCGAATGGATTGGAAAAGAAAGCGAACTTGTCCCGGACGTGCAGTGTAGACGACCTGACCGTCTGTCCAGTCAACTAGGCGCAGATCATTAGCACCAAATGTACCCGAGCCATCGCACATTTGCGAGTCCAACCCGAAGAAAAAGATCTGGAATGCAATCGATTTTGACGCTAGTATTGCCGCATCTAACCACTCCCTTTATCCTAAACAGCGAGTGAGTGTTTTCTGAACTGATGCGTGCAGATTGTCTGCGGTGTCCAACAGATCGAGCAGCTGCGTCTCATTCACGTCGACGAAAGGCGAGTCTGCGAAGACGTGCACATTCGAGTATCCATAAATATGCGCGAGAGCCAATCGCAAGCCAGTGTTCAGCTGCACCGGGCAATCCTGAAGTAAACCAACAAACAATTATATATTTGTCGTTAAATGGTTACTTTCATTCGCACTTTTCCCCAATTAATTAAAGTAAATATGAGTACTTTTCCATGGCATTATAAAAAATTACATCATTATGTTCGTCCGTGTAGTTATCGAAGTTCTCGCTTATCGATTTAATATTTGACGCAAATTCAAGAGCATCCCCAGCAACCATTACGCTAACATCTGAATTGAAAGGACAACACGATTTGTCAAAACTTGCAGTTTTGATTTCTCTTTCCCCCTGTATTTCTGCTAGCTCGGCCCATTTTAGTGCCGATTTATACTGTATTTAGTGTGTTAGTGTTCGTAGCAGAGGCGAGATTCTGTAGCTCATCTCGCTCGTCTCGCTCGCTCTCTGCTTCTCTAACCACTCTCTCCTCTCACAACACTCTCTCGTTACTAGGCATAGGCCTTGGCTCATATCGATTGAGCAGTCTCGGTGTCTAGGGCGCACGCGAGCTCTCCCTCGCATCCTTTTCTCACCTTCCCCCCGCCAAAGTCCCGGCATCTTCAGTGTCTACCTTGCGCTCCGCGAGGAGCAGCGGGTCCAGAGCTTAGCTCTGGCACCCTCATCTTCTCTTCTCTCATCACCACTTGTACTATGCTAGCATCATTACTTGTTATGAATTACCTCTGTAAGAGGCTCTTGTATATAAACTTGTCTGTTTGAATGCCTCGTGTATCTTCACATGGAAAGGCTTATCAATGACTGGTTTATCACATCATTTTCTTACTTCCGAAAGACCCGGCCAGGCATATCATCAAATGTATTCTTTATCTTTTATCTTCAAGACCCGCGTGGCAGGATCTCCGCCCTAGAGGGCAACTGGGTTTACTTTTTCTTTTGCCCCTGGCCGGGCAAATTTCGCGACATGGTGCGTCGGCTCCGGTGCTCTCTTTTGAGCAACGCGGAACGACCTTCAAGCCAGCAAACCAACGTCGACGTCGTGATCTACACTCGGCACAACGTCAAGTGCCCGTAGGGGCAGACTTCATTGCCTTTGAGGCCTACGTCACTTTCTGCACACGCAGAACACGTCGACGGCTCTATGCTCTACGAGCATACCCGTTTTTGGCTATTTGCCAACACGTCTTCATGATCTTCGTTTGGCTGTGAGGCAGGCACAGCTACAAGACTTCATTCTTTTGGGCAAGGTCCCTCAACGTCAACATCGGGCCTCTGGCTAGTAGCATCCAACGCGCCCTCTGAGGTGTGGAGCCTAGCTAGAGGTTACTTCCGTCATCACCTTTTGACCCTCTGAACTTTAAGACATCGATAGAAGTCCGGCCTATGAGCATCTGGAGACAGAGGACTGATGCATGTTCATGGTTTTGGTTGACTCTAAGCGCCATTTGATCTACCAGGATAGACGTGGCATGAGCAACTGTAGTTTAGTTGCTGACTACAGGAGTAGCAGCATGTTCTTTGAGGAGTAAGACCTCGTGGTTTTTCTGCATGCAGAGCGTATGCTCTCGGGAAACCGATAAAAGTCATGTAGAGAGATCAACAGGCACCTCGGGTAATCCGTCAGGAAAGGTCCTCTGAACTGCGCACAGTTATGACCTAAGGAGCCCAATTTCTTCGATGACGGAACACTAGCCATCAACTGACCTACGTCCAGTCGAGTACCTCCAGTCGCAGGTGTCGATCTCTACCGGATTCATGACCGGTTTGGAGGGACGAAAAAATCAGGGCTCTTCGAAGTTGTTTGGACAGTGATCCACTCTTAATGAAGAAGTCCATTTCTATGGATGAAGACGTCTTTGTGGTATTTACCACTCATCATCAAGGGCCACTTCCTTGTGTCCGCCCCCAGTGTCACTGAGACTACGTCTCGTGATTTTTCTTCTTCTGGTTCTTTAACCAGACACGTCGTTTTTCCTTTCGCCAATTGGAGCGTCGATAGGTCACCGTCGAGCAGCCGGCAGCCGAAGTGCAGCGAGAAGGCGCGTCGCGGGACATGAAATCGAGCAGCGTGGCGAACAAGGACAACGGGCTTGAACCACTCGAGCGGCAGACATGAGACGACACCAGCGACTCGGTCAAGCAGCCCTCGACAACCCTGGTATCCCATTCTCCCTCTTTCTCTCGCCTTCTCTTTTGTTTAGGCCCCCAGTGTCAAAACTTGCAGTTTTGATTTCTCTTTCCCCCTGTATTTCTGCTAGCTCGGCCCATTTTAGTGCCGATTTATACTGTATTTAGTGTGTTAGTGTTCGTAGCAGAGGCGAGATTCTGTAGCTCATCTCGCTCGTCTCGCTCGCTCTCTGCTTCTCTAACCACTCTCTCCTCTCACAACACTCTCTCGTTACTAGGCATAGGCCTTGGCTCATATCGATTGAGCAGTCTCGGTGTCTAGGGCGCACGCGAGCTCTCCCTCGCATCCTTTTCTCACCTTCCCCCCGCCAAAGTCCCGGCATCTTCAGTGTCTACCTTGCGCTCCGCGAGGAGCAGCGGGTCCAGAGCTTAGCTCTGGCACCCTCATCTTCTCTTCTCTCATCACCACTTGTACTATGCTAGCATCATTACTTGTTATGAATTACCTCTGTAAGAGGCTCTTGTATATAAACTTGTCTGTTTGAATGCCTCATGTATCTTCACATGGAAAGGCTTATCAATGACTGGTTTATCACATCATTTTCTTACTTCCGAAAGACCCGGCCAGGCATATCTTCAAATGTATTCTTCATCTTTTATCTTCAAGACCCGCGTGGCAGGATCTCCGCCCTAGAGGGCAACGGGTTTTCTTCTTCTTTTGCCCCTGGCCGGGCCAATTTCGCCACACGATTGACTATGTGCGGAAGCTTAAAAATTCAAGGGTTATTTGGAATTGCTAACTTTTCTGGTCCACCAATACAATAGTGAAGAACTCGAATAAAAGCGGGCTGTTCGAGTTGTAGTCCCGAGTGAACTTGTCCACATAAAGAAGACAGGCGTTTAAAAAAAAATATAATTAAATTTAATATATTTTAAAATTTCAAAGTTTTCTTAAAATACGAACTTCAATCTTGATTTTTAAATTTTAATAACAAAAGATTATGCTTACGTGATCCGCGAGCTCCTTGACCTTTCCTCGCATCGATCTTCTCGTTGAGAGAACCATTGTGAATGTCTTATGATTTGGTGAGTTCTCGGCGTATTCGTTCTTGACAGAACACGTCACTGCAAGGGTTCTGTTTGTTTTTAGTCCAACCAAGAAGCCAAGACAGGCCTAAACCCAAAATCTTAATTAACTGCCATACTTATTTCACAGAAGGTGCCCTCGATTCCGCTAGGGCAGCGGCAAGCAGCTCCAGCTGGTGTTCCACCATTCTGGCACTCGATAGTTTGACACCTAAAGAGGCCATCAGGTTTTTGGAATATTGATATATCTTTAAGATGTACAAATTCTTCCATCTGCAACTAATTACAATTTTTTTTTTCACCTGCTACCACTGAAGTGGGCGCGGCATAAGCAGACAGTTCCATTCAAAGGAATTCCACCGTTCTGGCAGTCTGTCGGCCCGTAAGTCGGCGGTGGAATCAGTCCTGTTAACCAAGTGTGTAAGAATTTTTTAAATCACAGAAAAGACATTTCCTGCTAGACTATGAATGACCTCTTCTGCAATATCCGACAGTCGTACGCTGAACGGCGTAGCCATGGTCGTCATCCACGAAAACGGTCGCGTAGAAGCGCTGCTCCTCAAAGCGGCAAATGTCCCCGATGCCAAAATAGAGGTGGAAACCGCAAGACGACCGCCAGCAGCCTTATGATACATGTGTACTCGATTTGTTTGCACTACGTTCTTCGATAAAGGGAGCTACCCGATGAGTAGAAGGCGGGTGCCATTTGGCCTCGCTCGTCAACAGTAGTCACGAGGAGTTCCGCGAAAAGTCGGAAAGGATCGTGGATGAAGCCTCCGTAGAAGCCGTTCAGCTGCACGACAAGGTGTGCAGGCACCCCTGGATGTACTCATGAGACTACATGTGATCGAATGTTGTTCCTGTTACATTATGGCATACTAGACTATATGGGAAAAACCAAAAATGACACGAGTGAATCATCAAACATCAATCAAAGAGAGCTTATGCTTACCAACAGCTGGCTCTTCAATGAGAATGTCGTGGTCGACTTCGTCAGTCGTGGCGAGGAAGAAGTCGAAATCGGACTGTGCAAAGAAACGGTAGGCGCAAGGCGTAGACGGCTACAAGAGGCGGAGTACATTTAGTAAGAGGTTCTTTGGCTGAATTTTAATAATCTCCTTTCAATATCACAATTCACACGAAAAAGTCCTTTTCAATTTTTAAGTAAAAATAGTTGACTACGACATATTCTAACATTTGCCGAGTGTACGGAGTACAGATATTCTCCGGCTGCAAGCTTCGTTGAAGGCAGTTCCCAGAACCATGTGGAGTTGTCGGTGAACAGTGGCTGCAGGGTTATGGTCGTCCAAGTCGTGTCAGTGATGGCTACGCTGAGCTTGCGTTGAGAATAATGTCGCATACTTTGAATCAAATTTTTTTTTCTGATTTGGAAGCTCAGAGAAGCGTAAATTTAAGAATCACACGTTTCTGTATATATATATATATATATATATATATATATATATATACATATAATGTATATACATATATATACATTATATATATATGCATCCACTGCAGACTCACTTCCTCTTGCCATGATGAGAAATGAGTCGGCCGTGCTGTCGATGATGAAGGTTTTTTGCCCGATTGCGCACTCTGCTAGATCACCGCTCTCCACCATGTTCATTCTGTACGTCGTTGTTCGAATCGCGTGAGCTAGTAACTAAACAATACTTAAGCTTATTGTTAGAAAAAAAAGAAGCTTCTATCATGAAAATTGCCTTCTACCTAAGCTAAAGATTCAATAAAGATTCCGTCCTGGATCAACAGTTATCTGAAGCAAATATCAGAAGTGAATAAACATGCAGCTGAACCTCACGAAGAGCATGGGTGCTTGGAGTGTGAACGAGTCCGCCGCTGTAGACGGCGAGCGAATCAAGAACCTTGAATCGGCGGTCACTTTCACTGAATGGGCACACAGTACTCGTGTCAACTAAGACTGGATGAATCTAAATAGAAGCCGAATACCTACAAGGATTAATAAAGTAGAAAATCAAATCGGAAACATTAGGGACTATCTTGACATATTATAGACTGACAATAGCCACGAATATTACTAATGAATAAAGGAAATGGTCCTGCCTGGAACTTGCGCACAGCATTCAGCTCCATCATGTGGCTCCAGACGGGCAGCTCCGTCTCGTCAGGCACGACGTCCGTGAAGAGGAAGATTGGCGACTTTGCATTCTCGCTCTTTAACAATAACAGAATAGTTCTTTTCTATTTACTCTAACTAACTAAAGCCACTATATTGATAATGCATATGCGAGCGCAAAATACCTGAATAAATGCAATGCGCAACGCAGTGAGGACGTTGTCCGTACACCTGCCAATAGTGGTGCTCTGGGCGACGCTGAAGAGGTCGGCGCTGAATAAGGAGTAGCTGTCGCGGTCGTAGCTCACGCTCGAGTACTCTTAATTGTGGGCTTCTCGGAATTCTAGGTATGTATCAGAGAGTACTCATCTCCAAGTCCATGCAATAACTCAGCAGTTTAATACAAGACAATGCAAACTTTAAAAACAAGATCTATTTTACAGGCGACATTTTTGTCCCGAAATTTTGAGACTGTTCGCCAGTCGTAACGATAGGGAAACTTATGAAAACGCTGATTTGACAATTTCTGCCATCGTCAGGATAGCAAACAGTAGAAAACAATTTTCGGGTCAACATTTTCGCTTAGCTTATACTGAAAACCCTATTATTTTCCGACATTGCCTATTTGTACTAAACATTTACCTCCATTCGAGAAAGTAATCAGCATGAATCCGTTGTAAACGCTGTGCCCTTCGACAGTATGATATTCGTACTCGTCCTTGATGGCTTGCACGATTGCCTAAATCTCGCAACACGCTATGTTGCTTCTTGTATTAATGAATTAACAAAATAAATGTAATCCTACTGGAATTGCTGCCGCAACGGATTTTGTATCGCGACAATCAGCTGCTTCTCGTCCGTTAGGATTTTGCCAACGTTGGGGTCACATATTACTAAACTAGTTATGTACAGCTTATAACGAAAGATGTTTTGATAAACCGTTTTGCAAATCCCATTGCAATAGAAACTACATGGAAACTAGACAAGATAACTGTTCTCGCAGCTGCGGCCAACGTAGCCGTCGGGACAGTCGCACAGATTTGGATCTGAAGTGATCGGCAAACCGCCGTTCATGCAGAGCACCTATAATAGGACTCACCATAAAGCTAGGAGAGCATAGTGTGGAGCAATAACTTTGATCATAAAGTACGTATTTTAATTCAGAGAATAATCTACCACCAACCTGCTCACATTGTCTGCCAGTGAAAAGCTCACGACAAAAGCAGAACGGTGCGTCTGTTCGGTTGACGAGTTCCACCGTTGTGGCAGTCGCCAACTGGCTCGCGAGTCACGGGAGGCTGCTCTGTCGGCCCAGCGCCTGAAGTGTCACTGTTACGCTGATCTGATTGCTTAGGGATCTGTAAAATCATTGATAAAAAGTGAATATTTGTCTGCTTTAACCGAAACAGCTGAATGGACGCGAGCGGCGAAAGACGAAGCCACGCTCATCAACTCCGTCTATCTGAGTATTCTTGTGCTCGTCGATACGTAAATTCAATGCAATCAACCATATCCAACAAAATTAAAAGGTTATAAAAAACAGATTAAGAGAAATCATAGCAAGTGCAATGTCAAATTACAGTATAAATATATTGATTTCCAGCTGCACACGTGAATTCGATTGCGCAAAATTCGTATGCACAGTCATAGCGTCGCTGAAGAAGTGCTCGATAAATCGGTTGCGCGTACTCAATGCGACGAATGGTTACTGTCTTCACCTCTGAGAATGTATTATTCCTTGCTGAAGTTCCTTTATTAAAAAAAAATAAGATAAGATCACAGGAGTCTTTAAACACATCATAGCTTATTTGCTTTTCTTCGCCAACTGAATGCTCTGATTTGAATTACAGTAGAATTCATTACGCTTAGTAATTTTCTGTTAGTGTCAACCTGCAGGAGATTCAATGAAGAAAGTGTGTGCAACGAAGTAGCTGGGAATGTTCTCCTCTGCGCTCTCTCCAAATGGTGGTCGATCTCCATGAGGTCCGCCCACGAAACCAGCATCGAATGTTACTTTCGATTTTGCCTTAAATAATTATTTTAAAGGACAATATGCCACTCTGGTATATGTAGAATTTCTAGCTTTATCATTTTTCAGCTAGCGTTCGACGTCTATGCACTAGCTTGGCAAAAGGTATGTTCGAAGCCCAACTGTCATAATACATAGTTGCTAATGAAGAATGGCGACGACACAACCCACATAGATCATTGGACATTGATGTAAATCGAAGCCAGCATAAACACCTTGGCTTTTTTTAGTAAGGACGAAAATATTAGAATACTCCATTGATATGTAACAGAAAAATATCGAAAACGTAGATTTGACTATTTTTCTATCGTAATTTTAAATGGTTGATTTATTACGAGGGATTCCACGAATGCGTCCGTTGCAGCCTTTTCCAAATATCACATGCAGGAAAGAAAACCCTTATTTTTAAGTTGACTTCGTCTTATATCTACCCTCCTAGGGCTGTAATCTATGGCTGGCAGAGAGGCGCCCTTCCGATGAGCTGCTTGCTACCGTTTATGGCCCATTAATAGCTTTTCCCCTTTCACATGGCAGGCGAAGTTGTGACGCTGTGCGTTGTTACGTTCTTACAATGAAATGGCGTCACTTCGCAAGGCCGAAGTTCAGCTTATCTTCCTTTTCTCCATTTTAGAATATAAGATATTTAAATATGAACTTGAACCAATCAGATCGTTTTCTTTGGCGCAATATAGGTGAGCAAGTAGAGTACCTCGATATGTGCGATGCAAGTGCGCGTCGGTACGCCGCCGAGCTCGACTGTCATGATGTAAGGCCCCGGCGCGATGCTGAAGGTCGCTTTGCCGAAGCCATCGAAACCCGTCTGCTCGGTCGCTTCTTGTTGTTGCCCTGATGGAATAGATATTTCGAAATATGTTTGCATCCAATATTCACATCAGCGTATTCACTCGCATTCTCCTCCGAATCACAATGAATAATAACGATTTTCAAATGGTGTTTTTGTAATATTGAAGTTTCAAGACAAATTAGATTCTTATAATAAATGAAATTAATATAACCCACTATGGACCACCAAGCACACAGCCACTACCATTCTGGTCGGTGAAATTGACAATCGGTCGGCCCGCATCAGTGGTGACACTTACGACGATCTTCTCGCTGCTCGAATCCACTGACACGAAGACGTTCCCGGCGCAGTTCTCTGGCATATGAAGTGTATCGATCACCTTAAATATGCCATAATTTCTTTTGCTCACCATTCACTTTTGTACCAATTTACTTCGTTAAAGTTATCACTCATTGCATCAAAATAATGATATAGGCCAGCCTTGTCCATTTCGCTTTCGTACGGCGTGAGAGGATCGCTTCGATCGTAGCAAAGCGCTGCAAATTATTTATTACAAAGAGAATGCGGATGAGAGAAAGAAGAAATCGCCGGTGCCCAACGATCGACCACTTCCATGTGATTGATCCCCGCGCATTCTTACATTGGACAGATAAGCGAATAAACAGTTATGAGTTATGACAGCATGAAGAAAATTGTAGACTGACGGCTCTCGCAGAAATGGCCCGTCCAGCCAGGCGAGCAGGCGTTGCCAAAGAGAGATCGCTTCTGGCGGAGATGGCCTTTCTCATATACCAACTCATCCCCCGCACCGTAGTAATTCAGGGCACAGAACGGATCAAAGTTGATACCGTCTTAATGGTATATACACTTGCAGTTTTTTGCAGGAAAAATCGCATTTAAAATAAAGCGTTTGTATACAGCTATTTGGTTATCATTACTGGTATATAATGAATAGAGATACAAACCTTTCCAGCAATTGGTCTGGACAAGCGGAAGGCGGATGAGGAAGAGCAGTGCAACAAGGAATGGTCTCATCCTCAAGAATTCCTCGTCGTCGCAAATCCAAGTGCAATTTCCGACGGCTGCACTTTGTTTGAGATGTTGATAATTAAGAAAATCAAACTGTAAAGCTTATTCTATTTTTTGCAAGCGGAATAAATGTTGGGTTTGAAAAAGCAAAGTCTTGCTATGTGACAAGAAGTGCTCCCTTTTGCACATTCCTTTATCTTTACGATATGACAGAGGGCTGCACTTCGGTGACAATGAGCAGCAGTAGCCTTGTCTCGTCACCTAATACAACCCGAAAGTCCAGCAGCATATAAAAGCCAAGCCAGCTCTTCAGCACAAAACTACATAGAAACCTTCAAACACTTCTTTTGACATGTTTATTGCATGACTGGCCTCTAAGGAGAGGTAACTACTGAGAGATTCCAAATTGCAGCCTCAGTTTATCCGAACCGTGTGGAAGCAATTGAAGAGCCAATAAATCTACATAATTTTAAGATTATGTGAAATACTTTTCCCATAATAAACCCTAAAGTAATGTAAAATCCTAAAAAAAAACTTTAAAAAAAATAGCAATTACAGTTGCTGCAATGCAAGGCTATATTTTAATATATTTTGCGAATGTAGCATTAATCAGGATATAATTTCCAATCAACGAGTAGAATAAAAACAGTCGTCTTTTTTTCGGACGATGCTATATGAAAAAAACCGTTTTCAATTTAAGAAAGTCAAGCAAAGTACACATTTAATAACAAGACATTGTTATTGTATTCCACTTCTCTTCGATACGATGTAGAAGATGAGCGGAAGGATGGGTTATCAGTGGTTTATCTTCTTGAACTGCAGCAACTCTGCCAACAATCACGACGAAACAAGCTCAACTGCTGGCTAGGCAGGAGGAAACCAGATTCAACCGCTCACTATGCGGGAGGAATGCAACACTGACAAGAGAAAGCCTTGTTCAACCTACAAAGACAAGTGCTACTTGGCATAATTAAATACAAAAAGATACTAGGCATAATATAGAAACAACCACTAAACTACATGGTACACTACACACTTTAATGAGTGGGCGCACGGATTCAAGAGTGGGCCTGCCCCCTCAAAAATATATTTTCAATGGACACTTTATTTTGAAAAGTTTTCAGATTGCTATGATTGAGAAAAGCAGATGAAGTGAAATGCATTTCAAAATTACCATTATACTCCATCGATAACTACTCTACTGGATATCATATCAGGGCTACTCGCCGTCTAGCTACTATCACAACTTCCGGCGATTTCTAGGGATACTACCTAAGCAGCTGTAGTAGTAGTAGCCATATTTTCCGATGATGTGACGGTTGTAGCATATGTTTCATCAATTGCCTCTTCCTTCCCCCCGATGCAGCTCACTTCTCCATGCTCTATAAGAGATGAGCAAGTCTAAAAGAATCCTTTGTGGTAATCAAAAATATATTACGAACAAAACAACTAATTGTAATTGCGCTTGAATTGTATGAAGAGGCGGTCCTTTCGAAATGAACATGCCGAGAGCGTTGCGCATACATGACATATTGTGTGAAGAATTCAGCTTCTTCTCGAACAAGGATGAGTTGTCGTATTTACAAAAAGTCGCTCCGGTACAGGAACTCAATGAAAGTAAGTGAAACAATAATGCAGAATTAGCGCTGTCATCTAAAAAAAATCATACGCTCATTTTTTCGCCATTATTTTCAGAGATTCTTCAGATCATTACATTACTGCGTATTTTTCGAAGCTTACATATATTTAGCAACTTACATAGTATGTACCTATGCATCTAATTGTAAGATTGCTCAAGATGCCTTTATACATACATAATCCTCTTCGGTGTTCATTCGCATTTTTAAGATGCAGCTAATGTATTCCCCTTCCTTTTTCTGCGATTTATCGTCTCGTGCATTCCAAGACAGAGTGGAGCGAAGCCGAAGGAGCTACTATCTGCTCTAACCGGTAATATTCCTCCAAGTCCAAGAGGGTTCAAAGCCGCTTACAAAGGGTTTTGGGCATGGTATCTATGAAACTTGCACATCTTGTACATAGATTGCTCTTTGCATCATTCATACGAGAGCAGCTGAAGTCTGCTTCAGGGATGTCCACAACCTGGCCGGGCCGGGATTGAGAATACAGAATAACATATTCTCGTTCGTTTAGGGGTGTTATTTTAAACATATTAATTGCTTAAACTTGCATAGAAATAAATAATCCAATTTTTTCTTGCCAAGTCGGAGACCTGTCGTTTATTTCAACTTCCACTAACTTACATGAGGTCCTCCATTCTAAATTTATTGTTGTAACACAACAATTTCAATAGCATCAACAAGAAATCACATTAAAGCAATGGCGTTTTTTTCTAATAGCTTCCGTTATCATGCTGTTCAAGGCATGGATCCATTATTTTTTAACACGAAGGTTATTCGAACAGTTCATCGTTCGTTATCGAGCGTTTTGCAGCATCCGGTTTTTATTATTATTAACTCAGCAAAACAACATGGCTCACATTCTACATAAAACTTCCCTCTCCTCTTTCCTAGTCTCGCGCCGGTGTAAAGTGGACTCGTGGGCAGCGTTACTCCTGTAGTAATGAAGATTGTAGCATCAAAGACGGTCAAGTCGTCCTAGAGACCAACGGTCCAATAGCGTAACAGAGGCCTCGTCGCTCGTCTACGAGTACACACGCCATTGGGTGGACAGAGAAAAGGGTAATTTCTTCTGAAATGCACGAACATTCGCTGGAGCGGACCATTATAGGAACCATGCACTGAATGATTCTACAGTAATACATTAGGAACATTTTGCCCCTTCAAATATATGGCCCTTCTGCTGGTTAGATGGCGTGTGAAATAGGAGGGTGGCTACCAGCTACAATAAAAAATGTTGGGCGAGCCATATTTTGCGTTCTTTTAACTTTGTAATAAGTTGAGCAAACTGGTTCAAACTTTCCAGAAGTATGTCTTAGACAGATGCGAATAGATCCACAGTCATAAAACCATATGCTAATAATTCATTAAACTGCTCCTTTAAAGACCCTATTTGCTGAAAAAAGATCTCATAAACTGTAAGATTCTGGCATGCAAATGAACATTACGAGGCCTAAATAAATTACTCAGGATGTGGAAGCATATAGTCGAGACTATTTTGTAAATGAATCGATACGGAAGGGCAGATCAGTGCATATTATTACACGATATTATGAAGCGATGGGAATGAATTGTTATTGAGCGGCTGCAAAGGGGGGATTTAAATATGTAAGCATGGTCCTCTTAATATTTATTCTCATCTGGCAGACCACTCATTGTCAGCCACACAGTCTTTGTGTCATGGTTGAAGAGTCCTACGAATTCAACTGCAAATGGCTGCGACATATATGTATGTATTCATCTATCATGCTGAAGTATTTGATCGTATTGAAATTTAATTGATAAGTTAATTGTTGTTGTCGATTAGAAGGGGATAATCATTACCAAAAACATTTCCATTTATAAACCTTGCTATAATAAGAGCTGCTTATGCATATTTGTATTTTTTGAAGAGAACACAAATAGTACAATAAATATTAATTCTCATATACGCATACCTATGAAGGGCTGTTGCCTGTGTGCCAGGATAGTCGCTCCACGTCGGCTGAGAAGATCAGTTCGCCTCTGATCTTCACTGTTCAACCTAATGCTTCTGATAAGAAAAAGTTGTTGACTATCTTCATGGCGCGTGAGGAGTTGATCTTCTGCGCCTGCCTGTTCTTTTGCGACGATTTATGACTTTTGCTACTCGAATAAGAACGTGCAGCAGTTGATGCTTGATACCGTAGGGGATCAGAACACACCGACGATCAATGTGGGCAATGCTAAGAGAATATATCGAACTGAATCAACGAAGATCACGAGGCACCTTTGGACTCTACACTGATAAGCGGCTGGTATTAAAGCATGGCAGAGGCTACTGAAACCGCACACCTTCCAGCTCAATCTCGTTTGATAATCTTACTAATGCAATCTTTGCTAGATTATTTCAACTTTGTTTTTTTTTCAGCCTAATCTATTTGTATTTTCCCAGCCATTTTAGAGAGCTTTGTCTCGTTTTAGGATGAAGTTCGCCATCGCCGCTGTTCTCCTGTTCTCCCTCGCCGTTGCGACTCTCGCCGACCCGGCCGCCATCGAGGTTTCCAATAAGATATTTATGAAATTGGAAATTTATTGACAAATAAATATTTGCATGTTGAATATTTGTTCTTGCAATATTTGAAGTAGGCAATCTAATTTACGGCATTAGGAATACACAGATATTCTCCTTTCAGCCGGCTCAAATCCAGGTCGGAGCTGATGTCGACGGAGTTATTTTGCACGGTAAGCTCTGCCACTTCTGCGAGCACATCATCGAGGCAAGTCATTTTATACGAAACGAAAGAGCAAACATAACTAGGCAAAACTTTATAAATTTAAAATTTCTCTTCTTCAGGAGGCTGAGAAGCTCGGCGAGAAGTACACGAAGAAGTGGCTTGAGAAGAAGATTGACATCGTCTGCGACGCTCTTCTCATCCTCGCCCACGAGTGCAAGAAGGAGCTGAACAAGGTAAGCATGATCAATAAAGTGCCACCATTTCGTCTTTGTGCATTCTCTCTTTCTAAACTCCACAATCCGTAGTTACTAATACTACGACACATTTACAACAAAGTTTATCTCTTTTAAACTTATTTAACTATAAAATTTTGAGCTAATCGACAAGCTGGACGACTTCATCCTGAAGCACGCCAGCCCGCAGACCGCTTGCCATGCCATCGACCTGTGCAAGAAGTAAACAGCCGTCGCACGCCTTCTATTAAATCAAATGATTCAGCTTTCCTCGAAATAAATAGTGCATGGACAAGTTATAAATAAAATACTTGTTCAGTAACCATCCACAAAATATGTATGCAATGCTTCGTTTTTTTGAAGCAACGGTGATCTTTGCTTCCAGGACGTCGATGACCATTTTTGGTGTCGAGGATCCTTAGTTTGAAAAACTAATTATAAGAAGACTGAGTACTTCACACATTAGCAGAAGGGACACGGACAGCCCATGGGCTCTTTTGTCTTCAATCTTTTTCAATATATTCGCTCCGATACATAAATTACAAATTGTGAACCTGTGACGCGATCGCGTTGAGGCACCAAGAGAGCTGCTGTCTTAAAGAAACAATCCAGGGAATAACTTCCGTGTTGTTTTTTCTTCTTCATAGATGAGTTCCCTGTGGTCGAAATGGAGAGGTTTTTTTGTAATCTCATGATATTCTATCTGGAACAGTCGGACAGGGTGAAAGTGGAACAATTGGAACGTGGAATTTCTCTGAAGTCCAGCAACCGTCCGACATTTGACCCCGAGGCAAAGGCATACATCGTGGAAGTTGACTTTAATGATTCGATCTGAAGTACACGCAAGGTTTGTTTCCGCTTATTTTATTCACTGAGATCATCTCTGCTATTCTAAATTTCTCAGATTTGCTTTGTCTCTCACTCTACCTCCATCGCATACTTTATTCCCTTCCTAATCACACCACTTCCTTTCGCTTGCCTCCACAGTCTCTTTCTCTTGCTAATCGCCCAAATCTACTGCTCTAGTCGCTCTCTTTACGCAAGTGATTACTGCCCCGTCCCTTGCGGCTTGTTTATTCAGCTTCTTCTTCTTCACTCTTTCTCTGCCTTCCCTCTCTTTATCGCTCTCTGCTGTCTCTCTCCCTCTCGTTCTCTCTCCTCTATCTGCCTCTCTTCTCTTCTCCATCCGCTCTTATTGTATACAGACATTTCTTGCGTATGAGGATACCTCGCGCCCCCGGGCGACCTCTACTGCGCGCCAGTCTATCTGTTTCTCTCTCTCTCTTTTTCCACTCTTTCTTTGTCTCTCTCGCTTTCATCTCTAAATCACCTAGCTTCGTGTTCTCTGCGTTCACATGCCACACTCAGAATGCTTGACATAATTCCGCTTTATCTCTCTCTCTCTTTCCCTCTCTCTCGCTCACTCTCTAACTTCTCCTTCTCACCCACTGCCTCCGTCTCTTCTTTCTTCCATCGTCAAATCTCGCTGCCGTTCCCTCAGTCCTCTCTCGAGTACCAGCAAGCCTAGGCCACCCACCCACTCACATCAGATCTCTCCCCCTTGACTCACAGTCAATTCCTCCCCCATCGACGGCATATTCGACTCGTTTCTTGCCAGGCCGAACACAGACATGTCGGCTGACGCGTACGCCCCGTGGTCGAGATGGGATGCACCAGGTAAGCACTTCAATGCAGAAAATTACATAAAATTTGTTAATTAACTCAAGTAATCATAAGAATCAGGCGATATACTAAACTAATATTGTGTTGTTTAAACGGTTATGGCAACCGAAAAGATCTATAAATCGTGATTACGATGATTCCTCGTGTGTCAAAATGGGCCCCGTGGCAGGCTTCCAGTTCGTGGCGACGAATACGCAGCCGACGGTGCAGCGTGCACTGGACTTTGGCCAGCCGATCGGCGGCCCCGTTCAGAGGGATTCCGTCGGCGGCGCGCTGCTCGCGCCCGGTCAGACCTTCCTACGCACCACTCTCGTCGATCAACGCGTCAACTGTACGTCAGCAGAGCATTTCTTTCTGTCAATTGACCAAGGGATTTTTTTCCTTGAATATTGGAGAAAAAATTTGTTCGAACGCTGAGATTTTAGCCGATGTACATATTTGTTTGTGGTGTACAATAACCAATCGCAAAATTGGACTTTATTTGCTCCGTAACGAAATTGCCTCCATGCATAGCTAGAACTATATGGTTTGCAAGCCCTTTCAATGTAGCGCACTTAATCTTTTTGCCTTGCTCGTTATCATCCACCAAGCATCCTCCTTTGCATCTTGAGTACAGATCAGATATCTGGATTTCCTCATGTCAAAGTTTAATCAATAGAATTCTGTCTGCTCGCTTGTTGGGAAATTCCGAAATGATTCAGATGCATTGTTTAGTTAGCTGCCGTTCGATTGCAAAATGTTTGTCTACGTTTTCTTCCTCATAGTTATAAAGAGAATGAAGAACGCAATTCATTATCTCAAAATGATGGCAGCGTTTCTATTTCTCTTCCTTTTGCTTCATTAAAAATAGTTACTGTTGAACGTTAAAGAAAACAAAACGGTTAAGAGTAGGCATAGCACTAAATACGAGTTTGGTTTTTTTCACAGCGCTTGACCCTTCGTTCTACGACTGTGTCTATGGCTTGGCAAACAGCGCGAACACGGTGATCGAGCAGTGCTACAAGGACATTGGCTGCTGCGCCACCACGTGCTGCGACAACTCCGCCTGGTACGGCAATCATTTTTCACTGTTGTATTACTACTTATATTTCTGTTCTATTCATCAGTAAATACATACGAAGTTTGCTACTTTTTAATTGAGCGTGGATATAGCATTCAGTTGTAATCCAAACTACAGATGACTTGACCCTCTAGACTCGCTTTTCTTGATTCCGAACCCCGGCAGGCACGACAAGTACAGCTGGGCCGTAGCTCTCATCGTGATCTTCTGCGCTCTCGTCCTCATTGCGATGGCCATCGTCCTGGTGTGCTGGCTGTTCAATCGCGCAGCAGACAAAAATCAGAAGAAAGAGCTTCTCACCTCTGTCGGCCTCAGCCCGGCTCCTAGCCAGGTTTCCATATTTATATTCATTACATCAGTATTAATTCAAAATGTTTTTCCCTAATGTTCACCTACATACATACTTATATTCCATGAGTTTAAATATAATATACCTAGCATGAGTTGATTATTAGCTATTTCTATTGATGCATTTAACGACATTAGTAACCCTTCAAAAAATTTTAAATGCTAATTTATCGAAATTATTCCAGTGTTTACTTTTAACTATTTTCCTCTTTTCCTCTACAATCAATGACAGATAGCGCGACTTCCGCATCAGATCAAGTGTGCATGCTATTATGATCAAGCGGGAATGATGAGTGTGCTGAGGACGAATAGACGTGGAAGAGCTTTGCAGGAAAAAGAGTGAGAGAAAGATGGCACTAGTTGTAGAAGCATGATTGAAAGATTATCTTGCAAAGAGAGAGAGAGGAAGAGCATAGCAAAAGTGTGTGAAGATGAGGACGCCAGGAAATGAGAGAATCAGATGGTGGCAGCAGAGAGAGAGAGAGAGAGAGTGAGAGAGAGAGATTAGGCAGAGAGCATTAGAAAAAAAAGGAGAGAAGCAAGAAAGAGAGCGCATGATTGTTGTTTGCACGACGTGTCTCAGCCCTTCCCCACGATCCCACCGAGCCTCTTTCCGCCCTTGACAATGGATTGACAGCCAGCAAAAGACTAGTCCTTCAAGCACTCTGCTCTAATCTTTGCATCATGAGAACTGACAGAATCATTTTATAATGGAGTAACATTATTTAATTTCCGTAGCACATAATCAAATACTTCGAAGAAGGCGTAACATTTGTTTGGACTGTGCCAACTAAAGGCGAGTAAGTATCGTTTGCCTTTGTTCATTGCAGTTGTCGCTCGCTCCTCCCGCCACTGCCCCGCTCTCTTATCCTGGCGCCTACCACTCGCCTGGAGGCTATCGATACTAATCAACAGCATGCACCAAGAGCATCTCCACTCCTAGTCTACATCTCGCCCTCCCCATTTCCTTTTTTGTATTTGTTTGCTTCTCTCTTTCTTCTTTTCCCAAAAAGTCTAATATGAACGACATTTCGAAGAAATAATTTTCAGACTTCCTCTCCCTTATAATCGAGTGCACTGAATAGATAAGATTAAGAGGGACAGCCGAGCTTCGCCAGTTGATTCTTTACTATTCTTTTAAGTGTATGTACATACTGTGTACTTCTGTGTGTTTATATTGATGTGGCGAAGCGATGTCTGTACGTACATATTGAAAAGCAATGATAAATTACTGAATAAATGCATCAATTGCTCATCCGATTTGAACAAAGTAAAGAAGACGACTTTTCTATTCTAAACAAGCAAATGGTTTGACACACTTTTCAATTCGTTACCGAAAAATGCTACATTTAATTTCCGTTTTAAGAATGTTACTTTGTTGCAAATTTAACGTAGTTTCACGTCAACTAGGTTTACTTTTGTGGAGATGAGTGAACACTTTAGTATTTGGCTGAGTGTATTTTTAATTCAAAAATGAGTTTAATCATTTCATTAAAGTAAAAAGAGCGATAACATAGAATATCACTAAACGCATTGAAAATCGACATTCTAATGCGACCAATATTCCGTCTCGCCGTGATTCGGCGTCTGTTATCACAGTTACCCATGATTTAATCACATGCAAAAACCCCCGCATAGTTCGTTGAAATGAAACATCCTATATTTCATTTGAAGCTACTTTTATGCTCTTTGCGATCAGAGATGTCAACGGGCCTAACATTTTTGGGCCAGCCCTGCCCATCGGCCAAGCTCTCGGCCCTGTCCGATTTTCAGAATATTACTTTATCCCATTTTCAAAACACCGAAATACAATTTTTTCAGAGTAGGCCGTCTAATTCTGGATGGTTATCGGCCATGATGATAAGATAAGCGGGTAAAATGGGTCAATTATGTACATCATTCAATGAAAATTTCGAAATCAGTCGACCATTCTCCAATTTCTCGAATATTCGGGCCCAAACGGGCCTACCATTTATTCCGCAGGCCTGCCCGGCCCATGGAAGTTGTGCCCGCCGGCCCATCGGCTGTGCCGAGTCGGGCAATTGACATCTCTCTATGCGATGCATACAAAGCTGTCTGCGATTTAAGTAATGCATAATATTTAAAAAATTTCTAAAACCTCTTTAGCTATCTAGTCAATTTGTTCAAACAGTATCTTTACTATCTATATTAGTCTTTTCACGGTTATTGCTTTACTGTGCGAGAAGAAAAAAACTTGAGCCCTAGTCGATTACCCCAAAAATCCGCATTTTTTCGATTATTCATAACTTTTTAACCCGATATGGCATGCTTCAAGACCCATCCAAATCGATTGTCAGGGTCTGAATTTACCTTTTAACAACTTTTAAGCTAAGTCTGACAATGTGAGATAATGATTCTTCTAGGATATTGGGCATTTTGATTCACTCGCAATACACGTCATGTCAGGAAAACATGAACTTCAATTTTCAATCTGTGGACCGTAAGCTAAATATGTATGCTATCAAGGGTTCTCCAATGGGAACACGGTGAAATCCAATTGTACATCGTTTAAAAGCTTAATATGAAATATTACAAATCGTATAAGTATCATGAAAAATGAGGTAAGATTTGAATGATATTACCGACAAAATGAACGCCAATATCATGAAATTAATCTAACTGTTTCCTATTATAATGAATTAGAACTTTGTTTGTGCTCCAGTATTTCTGTTTCTCCGCATGTTTCGTCGACTGTACGTTCCTCTTTTTGTTCTGCCTGAAGCAGCGATCGCCTGCCCACTCTCTTATCTCTTTCGCCCATCAAGGACATTTAAGCTGCACCTGATGTCTTCCTTCTTCTTTCTCCTCATTATTTACTGTTGTGTTTCTGCTCTCTATCTTCGCCTTCCCTGAGAGCCACATATTAAACCGGGAGGAAGGAAATGTGTACTTTCAGTCTGTGTCTTAATATGAATTGAATAAAAAAATTAAAACAATTAGGAATATTGCTATTGCATTTTTCTGACTTAGTCTTCATTGAGTGTCTTGGGTTGCACTACACTCGCACTGTCCTGATATTCGCACTCTCCGGTAAAGCAAATCTACTCGAGATCAGTGATTTCGCTCTTGCCTCAGTCATACACACATAAACCACTTTGTGATCGCTTTTCTTTTTCCTTGCGCTCTCCGCCAACGACACACTCTATCGCACACATCGGAATGAAGTGAAGACAGCTGAGAGAGAACGAGAGAAGAACGAAAAAAGAGCTTGTATCTAAAGGAACCGAGATGAGAGATCATGAGAGATGTGAGGGTGGCAGAGAAATCGAGACGAGCATCTAAAGGAAGCAGCCTCCCTCTTCTCCTGAACAATGCCTCGTACTATTGGCCGGAGGGCGGTGTCTTAGACTTCTTCCTCTCTTCCTTTGGATGCCATAACACTGCAACTGATTGCATGCCTCAATCAATCCTTCAGGCGTTGTTGCCGCAGATATAGCTTGAATATTATATATATATATATATATATATATATTTATTTATTTATTTAAAATGCTTTCCAAACGGCATCGTATTTCTCCTCATAAGGGTTGTAAATACATACATATGTATGTATATAGTTTGCGTCTGATTGACTGTCCGTGTCTAGAATGCTTCGCCCCCAAGTCTTCTTCGATATCGCTGTGCTCGGTCGCTCCGCTGGTCGCGTCGTTGTCGAGCTCTTCACCGACGCCGTTCCGACGCGTGCGGAACGCTTCCGCGCCCTGTGCGGCGATGCGCTCAGCTGTGGCGCCTTCCAGGGCGGCCGCGTCTGCCGCACAGCCAACGGCGCCTTCATCGTGCGCCTGTCTGGCAGCCCAAATGCGAGCGCCGGCGCCGAAGAAGACCCGGTCGTCTCGATCGTGCCCGGCGCCTCCGAGTACCTCGTGTGCACTGCGAGGAACGAGTGGCTGGATGGCCGCGCCTTCGTCGGCCGGATCGTGGCGGGCAAGGAGGTCTTCGACCACATCAACCAGCTCATTCACACAACGAAGTCGGTCGTCGTTTCATCCTCAGGACAACTCGCTGATTCTGCACTACTTGTCAGTTTTTTTCCTTTCTGATTAAATTATGTATTCGATTTGTTAAGTAAACCCTCCGAGTTGAAGAAGCTGAGGAATTTAGTTTATGGGTAAACAAATTATAAATAATTCTTTACAGCATCTTTGCATCTTTCAGGATCCTGCCCCGAAGCGCCGCACCTTTCGTTTTCTATAATGTTTCTATTTGATCAATATATGTACATGTGTATGTACATAAAATTGCGTTCACACGAGCCTTTCGTACCGATTCGCTTGACCCTAATGTACATTCTCTTCATTTTAGCTTTTATTATGCAACAAGGAAGAAATCATATCGACTGCATTCACTTTTTTCATTTTTTGTTAAATTACTAAAAATGACATCCAGCGGTGAAATGCTCCTAAGGTCACCTCCAAATAAAATTACAACGACGATCATTCAACAGTTTATCATCGTTATTAGCGTCTCGATTATAGTGAAATGTTGCGCAGATATTTCAAAGGTAATAAATTCGATCACAAGAAAAAAGAAGGCGTTCAACCTTTACTATACAACGAAGTGACTTTAGCCTTGCATGTATTTCAAAGTATTTACAAATTCCTACTTAGAAACATGCGCCATACTTATTGTGAAGCACATGTTCAAGCAATCGGAAAAGATTTAAAAAAAAAACACAGCAACCACTCCTACAAACACCGAACATATGTGGTTATTATAAACTTATATTTAAATGAGTTCACAAAGAACCAGCCCAGGCGAGAAAAGTTGTTGACGCTGACAGCAGAATAAATTTCAATGGCCACCGCCTTGGTTGCCTTAGCACTCACCATTCCTCTATGCGTTCTGGAGATCTCCACTGTATTCCTGTTCATCTCTGCGTCGTCGACAGAGGAAGCAGATGCCAAGGAGGAAGAGACCGCCGAAGACAGCGGCCGCGATGATTGCCTGCATCACCAGCACCGAGTTGTCCGGGTCGTGCTCGATGTCGATCAACTGCTCCACCTGGCAACACCGCAAGAGATTGCTATCATCAGCCGCTTGCTTGGACTAGCCATGAAACGCGCACTATGTATATCCATTGTCAATAGTTCATTGCAACTTATTCCTGGTCAAGTTCTATTATGAAACATTATGTTCTGATAGGTTAAGACTAGCTAAAATAAATGTTATAAAACTTATACAAAACGGACAAAGTCGATCGAGTCGACTTCGAGATCCGCAATCTTGCGCAGGTGACTTATGGACTTCATTCTATTCGCCAACTTTTCCGCATCCAGAAAATGCTCGATGTTGTAGGGGATGGAAGATGTATTGACTTCCTTAACTACATATATATGAACATACTATGTATGTAGAGTGTCAGGTTTATAAATGCTATCCGAAATTGCGATTAATGCCTCTAAAATGTGACTACTTTTAATGCTTGCATAAATCATAAAAATTGAACCTTCTTCAATACTGCGAATTGTACAGTGATCTCGTCATCTGTGCCCATGCAGCCAACACGTGTAATAATGATGGAATCCTGAAGCGGCACATTTGGCGCAAGGAATGGAAAAGGCGTCACGAGCCTTGCTGGTGCGCAGATTGTTCGCGATCTGCTCTGCGAAGGCTTCTTCAGGGAACTCGTCGAGGTCATCGTCGGCGTCGCTCAGGGAGAAGCGCACGGAGACGGCCGGGAACTTGCCGTCGTCGTCGTCGACATTAACGACTTTGTTGCACGAGATGTCCGGAGCAGACGCCTGCGTCCATTACTTGCCAGCCATTGTCATCTTTATCATCTTCATCAGAAGGCTTGTAAAATTCCGTGAAATTCGAAAAGACATGAGTATGGGGGGCTGGCATAGGAGGACCGCTTCTGGATTGGTCACTAATGCCTCTTCCATATTCTCTGTTCGCATGCGCTGCCCTTCCCTCCTCCCTATTCGCTGACCTCTTCCACAACGAGCGCGCACACGCATCGGTGGCGGTCGTGCCCATCGTTGCACACATTGTGATGCTCCATCGGACAGATCGCTGCCATTGCCAGCGGCAGCAGCCAAAGAAGAGGGGCCAACAAGCGCATCCTTAATTTCTAAGCCGTAACTGCGATGTCTAAGAATACAACGATTACGACTTAGCGCACTTATGACATCAATACAGTGATTTTCTATACTTTTGGGCGATTCTAGACTACGCCAACAGAAGGATGTTCCGGCACTAATTGATGGTACAGCGAAATCAAGGTAGAAGAGAGAAGAGGTTCCGCACGCGAATATGATGCTGAAACGTGTTATTACACGACGATGTGTGGAGTGGGGCAGCAACACACTCGGAGGGAAGACAGATTGAACTGATGCATAGAGAGAGAGAGAGAGAGAGAGAGAGAGAGACAGAGGGACGGCCATCCCTCAATGCTCGCTCCACACTCCTGAGAGTCGACCTTTGACATCTTTCCCTCTCCTATCTTTCGACACGAAAAGCAGTGGCAAACCAGCTAAGCACTCGAGATATCTCCCTCTCCCTCCCCTTCACTTTCTCATGACTCTCCTCTCCATCTCTCCGCTAATCCCCATCCTTATATTTCTTGCTCTTGGTGTCCTAATCCTTTCGTGTCTTCATCACGCCTTCTCTTTTCTCGCGGCCTCTCTACTCTGTTGTGCCGCTCAATTCCAGTCTCTTCATATCTTACTGAATCCGTTTTTTTTTAAATTATGCAGAGTGCATTTGCAATATGATCATCAGTAAAATAACTTTCTTGTTTATATAAATGATTTATTTGTACGAGAATGCAATGTTTTCAGGTAAATTATGGAGCTTGCTTATAATATACACTGGACAAAAAAAAAAACTGAAATTTGGTTGCTCATTAATTGCTCACTTAATTATTATGCACTCATCTTCACATTTAACAAAGTATTCTATTAGGCAGGCGCATTATCCTAAAACTTTAACACGAAAGTCACAGTTCTCGTGTTCCCCTCGCCCTAAAACCACACGTTCTCACAATCCTCAATGTATGTATTTATTCTTCCTCTTCGCATAACTGTCGACGACTACTTTATTCTCCGCCGTTTCTCCTGCTGAGATGAAGACGGCACCTTTCTTCGCAAACACTTTATCTGCAATCGTCAAACAAGAGATATACGCGAACGAAAGAAGGACAGAGAGATTGAATGAGACAGCGAGAGAAAGAGAGGGACAGAGAAAACTCTGCGCGTAGCTAAACAACAGCCAGCGCCCTCTGAAAGCAGGGCACGCAGCTTGTTCAAATGCGTAAGTACTCATAATCGTCGAAGAGAGCGAGACAGTATTGGAGACGCAGAGAACGAGGAAAATTGAGAGACAATGAGAGAGAGTGAGCCATGGCATGATTGTCAAGAGGGGATTTGGATAAGAGATGGGCAATGGCGGGAATCGGGATAACATAGATAGTAACTGAGTTGCAGTGATAATCCAAGATATCCGCCGACTTCTTCAGTGGGTGTATGAGAAGCGGCTCTTTAAAAAAGCTTATCTACATATACAAAGAGCAGGATTGATATGTGTCTGATTAAACAGAAGTAGGATAAATGGCCCAAAAGATGTTTAGAAAAAAACTTCGCTTGGCACGCTAAAGACAAAGAAAGTTTGTTTCCCTCCCTCATACATATATGACACAGTACGACGAATCATTTTCGCGCTGTTTTAGAATCGTTATTCGAAAGGCTTCAGATACATTTTCGCGCTGTTTTAGAATCGTTATTCGAAAGGCTTCAGATATAATTGCTCATCCAGCAAATGGCGGACTTGGCCAGCAAGCGGCTGTTGTTGGGCAAACAAAATCTGGTCCTGGAACAACAAAACAGATCACATAACAAAACTGTCTATATACGCGAAAAGGGGAAAGTGCTTCGGATGGCGGGTTTATGCAGAAACCATGAGATAGATAGATACCTTTAAGGAGACGAGCCACCGACAATAATAGAGCAGCGAGTTGGAGGAATAGAAGAAGAGCACGGACTAGTATCCTTCGCATACATATTCACTTGAAGGAACAGTTCTGCAGAAGAAGTGAATGAAGAACGCCGGGCTTGGAAGAAAGAAGCGATTGGACTGAATCGCGTGTTCTGCACAAGCAGATGAGCAAGGGATAGAGAATATATCGATCGACTTCCGGAATACCAAATTAAGAATCCGAGAAAATTAAAGTGGACATCGAACATCAGAAGGATCATTTCCGAGAAAAAAAGACCGAGTGAGTGTACAGCAGTTAACGAAAATGAATAAAAATTAATGAAAATTAAGGTTGTTGCCATCTCGCTGAGTACAAAGATATTATCGACAGGCTTACATGAATAGAGAGCGAGGAGAATAGACTGTAGTGGAATTAATTTAAAGAGTCCTCATCTGTTCTAACTGTACGCCTCACCATCAATATCCCTTTTACAATAGATGCAGTATAACAGTGAAATATATTTTTGCTAACATTCAGATAACCACTGTAGCGGGTTTTTATGACATGCACAAACCTATATTCTAGAAATCATCTAAATTTGTATTGCAAGGATGTCTAGCGAAATCATAGATCCACTAAATCATGGTTAATAAACAAATCGGGATTTATCCCTGAAATGCTTGAATTCGCGACTAGCGTGCAAATTCAGAACAAGTAGTCAACTGCGTATAAGGATAAAAGAGAATTGTCTAGAAAAGATCAATCGTCAGCCCTGGGGTCGTCGTAATTGTCGTAGTCGGGATCGCGGTATTCAGTGAAGCGAGAAGACACCGGGCGATTTCTGAAGAAATTTGTTACTGGTTGGAGAAACGTCATTAAACTTAATCCAGTGCATGGGCCAGGAAAACACGACGATGAACTAAAATTAAAGAAACACAAAAGGACACCAACCCGAATAACAATATACTGACCCAGTAGTTCACGAATTATGAAACAGGTTAATAAAAGATTATTAACATACGGAACAGGCGTTAACAAACGAGAATGAGAGGGTTGATATTCTTGCTAGGCATGCTTTGAAAATGAGACAGTAGAGAATGAACGAAGGCGTGCAATCAAACATACACAGAGGACGCGGACAGCCATCGGCGACGCCTGACATTGAGACACGTCTTTGTTTGCGCTTTATCATAAACATAAAAAACAAAAGGAAATGGTTTTCTTCAAAACATTTTATTGAATATTTTCGCTCGAACGTTGAAAATTCCAAAGCAACGGGTAATTTGTACGATGACATGTCTTTTTCTGCTGCCTTAAACGACTGACCGATTGATGGAGTCGAGAGAGACAGGATTGCTGTCGCGCACTTGCTGCCCGATGCTCTCGAAACGTCGCTCCCAGAACTTGGGCGTGCGCAGAGCGGCCGAGAGAAGGGACGAGCCGGAGCAGCGGAAGTCAGAGTCGCCCTTCGTGAACAGGTAGCCTCAAACGGAGCACGCCATCAAGCAAGATCCGGCTGGATCCGACACGCCCATCCCCTCACATCATACAAACTCAATTGGCCGTACCAGAAAGAGGAGCCGACCCCTTCGAATCTGCGCCACCCAACAGCTTCTGCTCCCACTCCTGGGGCCTGAACCAAAGGAATTTGGATAAGTACACTAAAGCAGAGTGAGAAATTCGGTTGACCTCTTCGGAACGTACGCCGGTTTCCGGTACAAGTCAACTGAGTGCTGCAAATCAAAGTCGAAGTAGTCTGGATCGTCTCTTCTCGGCCTCGAATAGTATGGCCGTGGAGCGTACATCTAAATGAACCTCAAGGATTACCCGGTCTCAACCATCTGAGAGTCATCATCTAGCAGGAGACTCGGGGTTATATTGAAGTAGCATTTATTGGAGACATCTCAATGATTTGATTTCTTTTATAGAAGCCAACAGAAAAATCGTAGTCGTCACGATCGTTCGGGCCACCGGCTGCGGGAGCTGGAGCGTTGCGGAATTCCTATAAGTAAAATGGTCTCTGAGAAAGGGCTTGACTGTTGGTATAACAAGTATTAGAGAAATCATGTTTCGGAATGGCAAGATTTAAAAGTAGGTAGTGCCTTGCGAGTGATCGTTTTGAGATTCCGTGGCAGATGAGTTGTCTTGAGGATGCGTGCTTCGATGTCATTGGCGCGTGCCTCGTAGCGGCTTTCGTACGAAGTCGACTCGACGCCCTCCGAGCGACTCACCGCCGGCGCCGCATAAGGACCGGATCCTTCATTTATTACTATGTATATACTATATATTTTTTAAATTATAAATATATATTTTTTTCTAATAGTGATACATACATTTGTGCATCTGTTGTCATATAAATTGGCTATCTATAGTTCACGTAAACAAGCTAATTGACCACTTGATGCGATGTCATCTAATTCTTCGTTCAATGATGCTAAAATATAGGCACGTTTGCACAGTGTGTTTATGCACTGTGTTTTGCCCCTTGACTGACCAGCAAAGAGGCTGCTGACAGACGGCGAGCTGGCCAGCACGCGATCACGCGGATTCATCGCCCCATTCGCGAGCCAGCTACTCTTTCTGCAACACTTCACTCTGCTTCCGTGACCCCCTCTTCTGCTTACCAATCGTTTCCTTGAATGAAAGTTTATAAATACCTGGGCAGAAAGCTCTCCGAATCTAGGTTGCGGAAAGGACTCTCGCCACGCTTGACGCGCGGACGCGAGAGTAGCGTGTTCTCGAGGAAGTCTGTGTCTTCTTTGTTCTTCTCCACCTGTCGCTTCGCCTACAATTTAAAAGAAAATAGAATATACCGTATTTTATTCTAATAGCACCACCTTTATATCAGAACCCATCGAAGAGTACCCTCTTGTTAATGTCACTGAAAATAAGCACCCTTCCCTCTAGTTGAACCCCCTCCCTCCCCCTCCAAAAGTTCCCCTCTCCCTGATAGTCTAATCGAACGGATCATGGATGCATGGAATGCGCTTCCAAATGAATTACTTGCAAAAGCATTCAAAAGCAGCAGTAAAACCGATATTCCAGTGATGATTGTATCGAAATCGAGCCATGATTCTTTTTTGTGAGAATAAAATATTGTTATCAAACTGTTAATGCATCACTTTGAAAATTGTA
Organism: Allodiplogaster sudhausi; assembly: GCA_945643635.1. Taxonomy (NCBI): domain Eukaryota; kingdom Metazoa; phylum Nematoda; class Chromadorea; order Rhabditida; family Diplogasteridae; genus Allodiplogaster; species Allodiplogaster sudhausi. Next base: position 7,903,107 of record CALZFC010000009.1, read on the forward strand.
CCCCTTCCTCTACTAGAACTCCTCCATTGCAATGGAATTGAAAAATAGTACCCTCGGGGAGTACAAATAGAGAAAATATGTTATACATATAAATACAATGCATGAGGAAGTCGATCGCGAAGATACATATCTGCATGCTGAAATATGAAGAAGAGAATGAATCTGTATGAAATAGGTGCGTATCGCTCACCGTATAAAAGGAGTCGCTAACAGAATCCTGCCACTTCTTCCAGGTCGGCTTCTTGTCTTCAATCTCTTCGTAGACTCTGTCATCGAAGTCGACCCGCTTGAACTTGGGCTGGTTGAGAAGGCAGCTGGGCGGCACTCGAGGGCTAGAAAATGACTTAAAATAACGTGGCTTATTTTGAAACACTGATAAGAAGGGCTTTTTAAACAAAATGATTTCGAGACTTCCCAATATGCTACCTCGGAACTGCGAAAGTGTCGCGCCTCTCAGCGGGACTTGGACTGCGACTACGAAGCAGAGAAGAGGCTGACTGCGCGAGGCCGTTCCGGACGGGAGGGGGAGGAAGTGAGATGGGCGAGGGAAGAGACGCCGCGGCTGACGGCGCCATCCCCAGAAGCTCGTGCGACGCCGCGATCAGATCATTCGAGCGGCCGCTCCTCCGACCGCGCACCTGACATTTCAGCTCTTCTTTTTCTTGCTAAAGAGTAGTTCTTCTACGTTTATTGATATCTAACACATTCATCCTCACACCAAATATGTATGTATAAACAACCGTGAAGCTTAAAGGAGCACGAAACCCAAAATATGACATATATGTAAATTTCTCTGACTGCTTTCGCTAAATTACAAGACTTCTCGCCCTTGTGCCAGGCAAACAGGCACGAATTCAAAAATGCGTTTTTTGGCTCGTTTAAGGAAAACAGAGCAGCCGTCTGAACGCACTCTTTCCTCCGGCGCGCGACTGCCTGAGTCCTCCTCCTGGTCCACCTTCGCCTCGTCCGACTCGCTCATCCTTAACCCTTCAATTGGACAACAATGAAAGATTAGAAGAAAAAAGTTCATTTTTCTATTGCGGTTGTCATGATCGATCTGTGTAGGCTTGACCGAGGGAACTTTTTTTTAAAATAAATTATGCATTTTGGGTTGAATTGCTATCCATAAAAAGGAGTAAAAATTCGGTACACCAATTCAAGTGGAAAATAATAAGTGGCTAATCTGGAACAAGATTTCGCAAGCCTCAACCAACTCTTTTTGAAGGATACAATTTATTTTTATTCAGAAGCATGACAAAAGGAAAAATTCATCCTCCGTATCGATATCGCAACGGCAGTCGATTCGAAGGGGGTTAGCAGTTGTTCGTGATACAATCGTTGTTTTGCGAAATTTTTTGCCCTCACTTTTTTCTTTCGTTTGTTTAGAGAGCAGAATACTGTTCCGGGGAACTCTCTCTCTCTCTCTCTCTCTCTCTCTCTCTCGCTGTACCGATCTCTCCTCTCTCTCTCGCTCTCGCCCTGTTTCTTTCACGTGCTAATGCTAACTCTCAAATCAGCAGTGTGAGTGGGCGGCAGCGTTATCGCGTACAAGTGGCTTTCTTGTAGTAACTTCAGGGTCAAAAGAGAAACAAAAAACCAGGATGGAAGAAGAGAAGTGCAAATGAGCTTGAATCAGAGAAGAGAGAGAGAGAGAAAGGGAGAGAAAGGGAGAGAAAGGAGAGAGTAGAGGTTGTCATGAGTGGCGCATATGTTAGCGGAGCTCACGAAGTACATTTCCCTCGGTTAGTCTTTTGAAAAAAAAACCGATTCCAGACAACTCATGGGTAATATGGGGGATATATAGCTAACTGATCAAGTGGCTTACATTCACATAGACATCAAGACTTCAGCTTGGGCAATATCGATTAGATCGAGAAATCGGGAAGCAGATTGTGTAGAAAACAGAGAGCTTTTGCTTAGAAAAGTGCTGAGTCGATAAGAGTGGAAGAGAGGAGAGACGGAAAGAAGAAGGGGGTCGGTAAGTGGCTGGACACGGGATGCCTCTCGCTTTCTCTTTCAATCCCTGCCTCTATCCCTCGATCGTTCTTCGCTTTCTCTCTCTTTCGCTCTCTCACTCTACATCTTACTCTTTCTCTCTCCCTCTCTCTCGGTCTCCCGTTCTCTCTCTCGCTCTATCTCCTTCTCTCTCTTGTGCCTTTCTCTTTTTGAGAGCGGACAGAATTCTCTTTTCTTAGCCTCTTTGAACCTCCATCCTGAAGATCCCACTCTAAAATGGTTCCTTAGCTTCTCTGTGTCCCAATCGTTCCATCACTTCCCTCTCCTTGTTTATCTCAGCTTCTCTGTCTTCTCTCGTTCTCTATGTCTATTCCATACTTTATCTCTCTCTTCTCTACAGCTCTCCAATGCCTCCCAGCATCCCTCGTTCAATGGATATGCGAGAGAGGGGCGAGATGACTAAAGGAGAGAAAGATGTAGTGGGATCGAGAGAGTGGGAAGGAGTGCGAGAGTAATGAAAGAGGAGTAGAAGACAGGAAGAAGTGTAAAGAAGGGAGCGGATGGAGTCTGTCTGCTGCCGAGGAAGAGATGAAAGAGAGTCGCTCATCTCTGCCATCTCACTCCATTCTGATGGGATGCTTCTTTCCCATTCCAGGCACCACCTTTCTTTTTGTTTTTTTACTGGGCGTACACAGGCAGAAAATAACACATGAATCGTTCTTTTATTCGCACTCTGGAAAATGCAATCCACGACACGCACAGAGATTGACGGAGGAAGACAATAGTTCACTCTCCAAATATACTGAATCACTGAAATATATGTTTAATATAGTACAACTTGATTAGCTGCATTCGCAGTGCTTGAGTATTGTTCAGTCAAAAAACTTCTTTCAAAGACATCATGTACATACGCTGTTTTAAATACAAATCAAGTCCAGAAGGAACTTTCACTTGCATGAAACTCTTTCCTAATGGTCATATAGAAATTGATGGCCTAGAAGATGACGGGAAAACAAACAAGCAGTAAAAACGTTTCCCCAGAATTATCGGGATATTCGCTCTACTGGTAAGGTATCCAGAAATGTTCAATTGTACAAATTAGTATTGAGGCAATATTTCACTGAAACAATGAAAGCAATCGCAGCATGAAGTATTTTTTTTATATCGATATATGTATGTATGTTGTAACGAGAAAATAGAACTGTGGAAAGAACGAGTCGTGTCTAAATGAATCAATGCTTTGCCTCGTTGTCAATCAATGCTCGCGATTGGTGAGCCCATTAGATAGTGAGAGAGATGTTTCTCCCAGAGAAAGAGAATGCTTTTCCTGCACGGACATCAGCTCAGCAGTTCGGTGACTCCTTTTCTTGGCAGCCCGCCCGGTTCTGCTTCCTTGCGCGTCTGGCCACATTCGAATCTGCAACAAATCAGAAACGGTCAAGGCGTCCTCAACAGATACCATGCTACTATTTGTTTTTTTTAATTGTAAATGGAAGAATAGTTATTCTCAGCCATTAACATATTGTTGTTCTTAAACTGACCCTTGCCCAGTCGAGACGCCCGACGCTTCCATCCTCGCATCATCTTTGCCATCTTTACACTCATTAATTCTTCCGGCTGAAAGAAAAAAGATCACTTGCTGCTTCTCGAATTTACCAGAATTCAAACTGTGACTTTTCAAAAATCTACTTTAGTCGAATCATTTTAATGATAACCACAAATTTCTTTCCGTGAACTGTACATACAGAATAGACACTAGATGGAACGGATGAGGTTGTAGACTTCTCGACTCTAGGAGTCAAGTCTGGGGCCATTCTCAAGCCCCCAAATATGAAGCTAATGGGTAAGTCCAATCTAGAAATGACACTAACGAGCTGGCACTCGAACTCGCTGTTGATGCCGTCGGTGCGCGCCTTGCGTTCGATGAGCGGCGCCTGGCAGGTGCAGTGGATGGTGGTCTGGAGACCAGTCACCGTCACCGAGTGCTGGCCCGGGTTACACGGCGCAAGCTGCGGTTCCGAGCAAAACTGCAGTTACATATCTCATAGTTCTCATTCATGTTCATTCTCTTCATATTATAAATTTTGCTATCCAGTTTCTTAACTTTAAATATGTATACCATAGTTGAAACGCTGACTTCTTCTAATGCACCTCTAAGAGTAATCCAATTCAACATCAATTGCTGAAAACACATCCATGTTACAATTACATTTGGAGCACCCTTGTTCCGCATATGTTTTGTAAATAAAAAAAATAAATATTCTATATTATATAAAACAAATCAGCTATGCAATATGGAAATCAAGTATTTAAAGAGAGCAGGATAACAGCTTCGTAAATAATCTTCCCATATTCACCGAAGCATTAGTTGAAGATATGTACGGATTAATTGAAAGTTAAGCTTTTTTTTAGTATAAAACAAACTTGACAAATGAAGTTCGTCTTTAATTTTCTTTTGCAGACTGTGATTTCAATCTGACAATCTTAATGCGTTAATAAACGATCGGTCATTAATGAATCCACATTTCCTCAAACAAAAAATTCTTATGATGTAATGGAGATGGGTGAGATAATGCCTACATGATAGTTGATGCCGAGATGGTTGGTGAAATGGAGTTCCGAGCAAGCCTGGCGATCTTTGCAAGAGCACATCTCAAAGCGAGTGCCCTCCACGACGAAGAGGCAGCTCTGGCGAGGGCCGCAGGTCGGCGGCTCGTAGAGGGAGGCCTGAGGGAATATGATTATGTTCATTTCAATCATAAAAAAGTTATCACTTATTGTGCATACATATATTCTTGCACCATCCAATTTTTGAATTTTTTTTTTGCTGACTTTAACTCATTTAAAACTATAGGTGGATAAATATACTCCATAGAGGTGTTTAAAGGCCATCATAAATTCCCAAGGTATGCACTCCATCCCACCAAGGAACTAAGAGAGAAGCCGCTGGCGATTTCTACGACAGCAAGCAAGAACGCGACCCGGAGCAGTGCAGCGCACATCTGAACGAGTAAAGAGCAATCGGATGGAGCGGGGGGGGCGAAGGCGGGAGGAGTTCTGGCGTACATATGCGACTTACAGGTAATGTTTAGCGTTCAAGCAAGAAACATTGATCACATAGAAAACAAAATATTCGAAGCTGGCATCAGCAGAAACGTGTGTGATGTCTTATAAAGAAGAGGAAAAGCACATTCATGGAATAAAACTAAATTTACAAATTGTGAAAAGGCTGAGCAGTTGTGAAGGAAGAATCCACGAAGAGGAAATCGTCTACAATGAGATCACTGTGATGTCCATTAAAGAACCGGAAAGTAGGCAAAATCAAGAGATTCGTATAAATTATCCACAGTTTTAACAAGAGGATACAACTGCTATAATCACTCTGGCAAGAATAAAAAGGAAGATATACAGGGATCTCCCGCCAAGAAAGCGAAGAATGAAAGTGGGCAAGATTAGCAGAATAGCTGAGATGAAAGAACGCCGACGCGAGGGAGTGGCTTGATTCCCTTCCGGGAGCTTCTGATCCGAATTCTATCCGACACCGGCCAACTGCCCGGCCTTCCAATCTGGTTATCGGATATCGCGGGCAAGGCGAGAGTTTCCTTTGATCCTTTGATATCTCGAGCTTCCGCCGCTCATTCAAACGGGAATCGTGCACAGCTCTTCTGTCGCAGCCCACCGAAACCGTAGTAACATGTCATTTACCCGAAACATTTCACTTGAATTAACTATGTATGTATATGGCATCGGAACCTTATATGCAATTGTGAACGCAGAAATGGACAGTCGCTGAAATTGTCCAGCGCTCTGTATACGAAAATAAAATAACAATAGTGTAATATTGCTCACAACATCACGCAGACAAAATATATATGTAAAAGTATTTAAGGGGAGGAGAATATTTCTGGATTGCTCTTCTTGTTATGATAATAACAAAAATAAGGAGAATGATGTGCCTAAGTTCACTTTGCAGCTAATTAGTTTTTAATTGTTGTGAGAAATTTGTCATTCTCTTCTCTCTTTCTTCTCGCCTCCTTTAATTTGCTCTTCTCTCGCTGGCTAACAAAACATTCTTCACTGCTCTCGCATGATTGCAGAAGAGTGTTTCTTCATTGAAAACAAAAGTGGACTCAACTTCATTCCAGGGCACACGCGACGTCTGAGAACAAAACACCGTCAGCAAGCCAGATTGCAAGGCTATGCTTTGTTTTCCTATGTATAATTGCGCACAAATTGCTCAGGCATTATAAATATATTATGCATGATACAGTGTAAAAATAGGTTTTCTACCCACTCGTACCCCCACCCGATCATAGAAGATATAGTAGGAAGGCTGGCCAATTATTAGAACATAGACTATTTGATGCTAATTGTAGGCTGAAGAGAGAGAGAGACGAGTAAGTGAATGTGTGAGAGAGAGAGAGTAGAACGGCAAAAGCATGAGAAAGGAGATGTGGTGCGAGAGTGAGATCGGAGCTCTATTGTCCAAACCTACTTAAATGTAGTTATAAATTGAGTTTATGATTTTTAACGGACGTACAGTATATAAATTACGAAGTCACAAGTCAATAATAACAATGACTTACGGCTTATGTCTTGACCACCAGTGCCAACCCAGCCCTCCCCCATTCCTATTGCCTTGCCATAGCCATAGATTGAGACTACGTCATAGGGGCATTCCGCCTGTGCTAGACATTGGAGAACCGCCAATGGTACACCAGGCGGGAGTCCCAATTCGGAAACAGGCATCACGAGCTTGGACACACGAGAAAGAATGTTCGATAAGGGATATTACAGGGGGAGTGCTATGATATCCCCTTCTTGATGGGAACAGGCCAATGACAAGCGAGGAACGAGAAAAGATCTTGGTATCCGCTCGCAGCGACAATAATGCGTTGGCAAACTATTTTAAGCGTTTCTTGTACGTACTAGCCGTAAAATAGAACTGTCCGTAAGTGCACGACTACAAGGCGGGCCACTCGGCCAGAGGCCCAGTTCGAGTTGACCTTTAGAGATGGTCATTGATGAGAGTGAAGGGTGAACAGAAGGAGGAAGAAAAGAGTGAAGAGAGGAAAGGCCATCCGGCCGCAACACAAAGGCGGCTTTTCACGTCACAGCATAGCAATTTTCAGCATCTTCAAGCTAGAAAGCACTTCAGTGGCATGCGAATATTTCCATTCTCATTGTTAATCATTGGCGCTAATCGATTGCAAATAAATCCGTTTTCTTGGCCGTTACAAGTAAATGTTTCAATATATCCTTGAGTATATTAAAGAAGTAGAAATAGCCGAGCAGCGAAGTATTTAAATGAAAACTAGTAAGTAAATATTCATTTGGCAAAAGGTAATCCTTCTCTTGGTTAAAGGAGGTATCCGGGGAATAATTAACCTATCTTTTGTTCTACGTGGATAAGTTCATCTTGGCGTAAAACATATATCCAGCAAGCTTGAGCGATTTTCTTTCATTACATCCTGAGCAATAAGAACGTGAAACTTGCGGGTAGAGAATTAGCTACGGTAGGTCATAGCCGCCCTCCTCACTCACATGCTCTCTCGACCGAGCGACAGGCAACTTTCTGAGCGCGCGCATTCAAACTGGTTCTCTAGCGCTACTGTATAATCCTTCGCCGGATACTTCCTTTAAGCGTTCAAATGGTACTAAATGTATTTCCTTGTACTAGTCAAATTATCTCTGCCTCGATTTCTGAAAAGGACTGCATGAAATCATTTCTGTCGGCTACTAATTCGAGAGAAGCTATGGATGCAGTCTTCTTGATGGCGTAGAAACACTTGGTCTGGAAAGAGGAGAGTGCCTGTGTATGGCAGCGTCATAATGGCCGTGGCATATCTTGTTCGGTCATGGCCACCACCAAAGGAGCATCGCATTTCGCACGACCGCCAACGCTTCCACGTTTCGTCATCCGAGCAGCCTTTTTCGTTCTGGACACCGAGACTTCCTATGGTCTCCGTCATTCCGAAAATCGCACCACTTTCGCCTACGCTTTTAGTATACCAGTAAACCATAATATACCGAAAGCTCTTCAATTTAACAACTAAAGCCTTTATATTAATTTCAGCACTTCTAAGCTGTGCCGAAAGGAGACCATTCAGAAATGATTGTTTTGCTCAACAATAGACTAGAGAGCGTGTTCGTAACTGAAGTTGCGACGAAAATACAAGACTCAAATCATGGCTTTTCAGGCAAGGATCGCAGAGATCATAACATAATTACGAGATGGGTTGAATGCAAAGAAAATAAGTAAGAAACATGTGCAGGTATGCATCGAAGAAGAATTCAGATCCGAAGAGTCACAACCTGTCATAAAAAAGTCTCGTACATTCGTGTCAAAAAGCTTTCATGTTTGTGTACACGAAATACAAAGTAATCGTCGTCATGGAAGTTTGTTGCCGGTCGATGAAATTAGCGCCGGTTGTAAACTTGTGAGTCACTGCATAGAACACATATTTATGGCTCTAAAACTAAATATCAATTTAACCCCCCCCCCCCCCCACTAATAACTTTCTACTGAAACGAGAGAAACCATTATTCTAATTGGCGATTTTTTTTACTCCTGTCAAATGCAAACCGATCTTTTAAAAGAGCAAACTTTCAGTGGTGGGCCTGAACGGAATTGTGTGGAAAATAACAAGGTTGATGCTGAATGAAATCGTTTGGATATCAATCACACTAGGCAAAACGTCGACTATGATATTTCTTGCTTTAGTTTATTGTGAACGCACTATACACACTTTCATTTCTGTGTTTTGTTTTCAGTTAAAGAATAGGCCATTTCTTATGTATCCAGTTTTCTGCTAATTTTCTAATTTTCAATAAATACATTTCAATCGACAATGTAATTCCGCAAAGTAATTCATAACTGCTAAAACAATTTCAATACTTCAAGCTATAATACACGGTTTTTTATTAAGAATATTGAAGTTACGTAAACAAATAAAATTTCATCGTTAAAGCTGAATTTAAATACCTTTCTCTGTTGCAATTCACAACCATAATGTAAATGAAGTGATATTTGTTATGGAGTTCTTCGAAACAAAACAAAAACAATAAACGCCTTCCCCCTAAATACAGCATGCCTTTCATTCAAAGCTCAATCCAACGCGGTTTTTGGAAGAAAAAAAACTTGGCATGTATGTATATTATTTTTAATTCCAAGCGAACCATAATTACACCTGCAATATTTGAACGAAAAGTGAACCCTGAATCACGAACGTAAGATCCTTGTTTTTGGACTCCGGTGATGGCATAGCCTTGGTAGGTAAGGAAGGCTACCTTCCTAGGCGAATACAAATTATGATTTTTTTTATTGATAGTATTATAATGATGTACTAAAGCAGTGTTGCAAAACGGATCAGGAAGCAAGAGATGCCGGAGGGTAAGAGTAGTTCCTCCTTCGAGCAGACGGCAACTCCAGCCGCCTTCGCCTCTAACAACCCGGGTGCATACGAAGAACTCGCGCGACGATGCAAAGGTCTTACTGCTGTTCAATTGATTACTTTTTTAGTTGAAAAAATTTAATATCAAAATTAAATAACAACATTTCTATGCTAATTGCACATGATTAAAGATTTTTACAAACACCTTATGGGAAGATACGCAGCTGCTTTGTTTCAGACATCATGCCAATGTGTTTTGAGGGAGCGAAGCTCATGGTACAAAAGGGACTTTCATCGCATTTCCAGGCAAGTTATTCTGTAAAGGTTGATAAATGTGCATAAGTAAGGCGCTGACAACTAGCTTGGCAACAAGCACATATGTATGTACATGTTCATGACGGGGCAATATGCGTGTACATATGTACATATGTATGTGCCTAGCAATTAGTATACATTAGAAGTCCTTGCTCGGTCCGAAACCTACAATGATTATTGTTTTCAGATTTCGCACACTCTTTCATTATCGCAGTTCAACACGGGCTACCGCTTTGGTGCAACTTATGTTGGCACCAATCAGATTTCTGCCTCAGAGGTTAGTCACAATTTTGTTCTCTCGCGTACGGTAGACAAAAACATTTAATAATTATGACTGAAATAATATTCTCATTCTTTCATTTAAGATGTTCCCTGTTATTCTGGGCGATATGGATGCCAACGGCAATACATCAGCAACCATTTTGCATCAATTCAAGAATAACCTAAGGATGAAGTTGCAAGCACAGGTTTCCCTTGCCGTTGCACCACTGTAAGTATACAGTAATTTCAAAGTAAAGTAGCGTAGGCATACTTTCCAACTGCTGTCCTATTCATGATCTCTCTGGGATCTGCAGGTGCAGCAAAGTGCCTTAGCTGCGGTGCAAGCGAGTGGAGAGTACCGTGGCCGTCTCTCGACCACGAGCATGACTCTGGCCAACATCGACCTCGTCAACGAGTCCGGCATCGTAGTGACGCAATACCTGCGTCGGCTCACCGAGCACCTCGACGTCGGCGCAGAACTCGTCTACCATTATGGACGACAGATCCCCGGACAGCAGGTGTCCATCCTCAGCTACGCTGCCAGATACACCAGTCAGTGGAGAGAAACGTACATCGGTTCATTGCATAAACAACCTTTCGAGATTGCTAGAGAATTTGGCATCTAGCATATTGCATTGTTTTTCTGCCCACTATCCAGAGAATACTGTGGAATTTTTTTTACATGTTTTCACAGCCTTTTATTTAAAAAGTGCCCTAATGGAACCACGAGTGCCACTACTTTTGGAGATCATCATGATTGCGACATACATATATATAAAGAGAGGTTTGTATTTTTCCTAAGAACCTGCTCAAAACATAAAGCACCTGAAGTTCAACCGTTTATTGGCTTTTATAATATTCACCCCTCATATCAGCGCTTTTATTTGGAGGGTTATTTTATTAGAAGGTATATATGTATATTAAACACATGCAGTAAACGTGCTTTTATTCAACAACGATAGTAATTTGAACCAACAAAGTCATATTTACATATGTCATTCACAAAATATAATGGCACCAAATGCCAAAGTTTTGTCATTATCACCGTAAGTATGATACACATAAATACTATCAATGGCAAGAAGAGTGGCATGTACACTGCTTCTTTTTGGTTTTACATTATACATACAATGTGGGTATTTACCATAATTAGTTACTCAATATATGTTTCATAGACAAAGGAATGAGTGTGGTATGATTAATAGTCATGTTCATCGAGAAATTTCAGGGAAGTAAATGAGTAACAAAAATGTTGAGCACCCACCTGGATCGCGACGAGCACCTTCGGGGTTGGCGGCGTCAACCTATCCTACTACCACAAGCAGCATCAGAATCTTGCCTTTGGCATCGAGTACGACACCAACTTCCGCGTCCAGGAAAGCCTCACCACCTTCGCTTACCAAGCAGAGATTCCCGAGGAGGGAGTCACTATGCGAGGTACGGTATTGCGGGAGGTAGTAAGTACTGTGTGGACAAGCAGAGAGACGCCATGTATATAACAGGGATACATATGCATAAGTAGCGATGTTCAGTTCTAGGTAGACCTAAAAAGGATTGGATTGTATTTTATCAGAAAATAAGCTTCCAATTTTTTGTCTTATTTTTTGGAAAAAAAAACCTAAATAGTGCACACTGAATGCCTCTTTCAGCTTCGCTCGACACGAACTGGTCCGTGGGAGCAGTGTTCGAGAAGAGGCTGAGCCAGGCGCTGCCCTTCACTCTAGCCCTCTCCGGCATGATCAACCACGCCAAGGGAGTCGGCAAGTTCGGCATCGGCCTTATCATCGGATGAAACGGAAACGTGTGGCACGATTCTCGCATGCTACTCGATTATATCTTCCGTTTATTTCACAAGTCTCTGTCTTCGCTAACCATGTACAAGTTGTTTTAGTCATATACGTCGTTGCTCAAAAAGCACTCGGCTTTTGCCTCATTGCAGAGTCGCTCACTCCACTTCGCCTCTATTAATACTAAAGTTTCAAAGTTTCGGAGACTGCTAGGTAAAGAACCATGGTTTAAGCCATCCATATTATGAATAAAATTCACTATTCAAAGCTCCATTTTTCTGAGCACTCTTTCTCTTGTCCATTTTCACGTCAATTCTTGAGGAAGATATCAACGGCTAGTAATTTAGCATGCTTTTGATACAAGTTTCGTTGAATTATTATTATTCTATACTTTATCATATTGCTGTTACTGTTTATCACATTGCTGAAGGTTTGTTTGTTTTTCTTTTTGTTACTGTCAAAAAATTTAAAACAGAACGGAAATGTCTTCGCTGTCGAATTTTAATGGACATTTCAGTATGATATATGCTGAAGTAAACTTTTTAAAATACAGAGGTTTGTCATTCTTTATATATTATGCATTGTCCGATATATTAAAAAAAAACCCTGAATGGAGGGATAACTTTGGGGGGGGGGGGTATTCTTCCCTATTGCACTTTTCAATATCTGTTTCAGCGAAAGACTCATTTGCTCGGAGCTGCCATGTCTTCCTGTTGTAACACGAATCTCTTTCTCAGCAATCGTCGGCCGATTCTTGGACTTTTTACGCGAGAGAATTCTTGATGAACGGTTGGAAAAGGGGGAAGAGATAAAGAGATAGAGAGGAAACAGAAAAATAAGTATAAAGTCGATAATGTGAAGGATCATCATGGCCTCCAGCTTTACCTCGTACATGCCTTTTCATTTTGTTCTCTGTCTAAATTTCTTTATCTCCTCAATAACGGAGCAGCTGTTTCTCTGCGGCTGTGAGGCGTGTGACGGCTATCCGATTTCTTCCCTCCAAAAACAAATCTCAGAAGACTCTTGCAAGCATGCACATTTCCTTCTCCAAGATCCTTTTAAAGAACTCCTTATACAAAAAAAATATTCCTTCAATTTGTGTTCTGTAATTGCGCTTATCATGTTCATCACGTCTGTGTTTTCTTATTTCCATACAGAGATACACATATACATGTGCATATTCAACAAACGAGGAGAGATAAAACCCAAGAGTGGTGCAGAAAATTCTAAGATACGGGAAGTACGCGCTCACACATTACTGGGACAAATAGAATGCCATACAAAGAATTAATAGCCCAGAGAAAACGCAGCACAGCACTGTAATGAGAGAGAATGCGAACCAAGCGATCTCATCAGAAGTATTTTAAATCAAATTCACGAGCAAAACGGGCATTTAGATGGGAAAAAAGAAACACATAACGGAGGGGTCCGACATTTGGTACGGGAAAGAGAGAGGGAAGGGGAAAGTGAAAGGGAGAGAGAAAAGGGGCAAGATAGGGAAGGATATAGTGAAAGATAGAAAGGGAGAGAGAAGAAGCTACAAGAAGCGAGAGCGGCGTTCGGGGATGGATTCGGCTGAGATGCGCTTTTGCGCCTCTCTCCGGTAGAAGTCGACGAGCTCAGAGGTCGGCCGCTCGTCTTTTTGCTGAGATCGAGAATACATCGCACCGTAGCACGCGTTGCCGAGCCGCCATCTCAAGAGTGGCCACTCAGTCATTATTACCATATGAAGAAAGTGAACATGCATTATTTTTTTCAATTAATTGTGTATTTCGCTTAGCATTTATAAAAGATTGACTGTTCGCAAATCCATGTCTGTAAATACGTATGTATGTACATATGTATGTATGAGAAATGCACCGTACCTCTCACCACTCGGCCTACCACACGTTGGTGCTGCCAGCGTGTACTCGATCGACGGCCGATACGGCTGCCGCTCGCGACGCACCTCCACGGGCGGAGGAGGAGCTGCCGCCGCCGTATTGGAGAGAGTAGACACTCTGCAAGAGGCGAGGGGTTCAGAACACTGCAGACTGCCCGGTTACTGGGTTCGTGCAGAAGGGAGGGGAGCGTGCGCTTTTGTCTCTGTTTGTGGCTTGTAATATGTTCATTCTCTTGTCTGAATTGACTCAGGCTCTGTTAGTGTCTGTGCTTCATGCACGTGGTGTTGCTTGATTCAAATGTGATTACCTCGACACAGCCATCATTTGCGGAGAAGACAGAGAGAAGTCGAGTTTTGATTTGTAGGGATAGAGAAGTGCGTGTTAGCCAATTGAGACGTCAAATCTTTTTTTATTTGCTCGGCGAAGAAAAAAACGGGACGAGCATAGCAAGTGGTCGTGGTAGTAGATATAATACAAATTGAATTATGCCTGTGACGACTAGCCACTAATTGCAAATCAATCGCGAAGCGCCAACCGGATTGGTCTGCCTTGCCAAATATGACAGAAAGATTAAGGCAACACACGCACGCGGAGACGTACTAGGGACTAGAAGAGGCACACAAACTTTTGCGGCTGAATTGTGGTGCGGGAAGGGCGATCACGTCTTACTCTAACAGTTTTTTCGCCTTATTCCATGTCGATTGCTAATTGAGCAACGCTAGCGCGATTAGCTGGGGCTAAAAGGCGAAGGACAAATGAGTGGATCTAGCGATACAGCGAGAAAGAAGTTCAACAAAATGTAATAGGTCGAGTAATGAAGAAATGGGTTATGGTAGAACAGTGTAAAGAATTAAAAATCCGTCAAACATGCTAAATAGCTGAGCGGAAGGGAAGATTCTTCATTACTATACGTTAGCACGGAAAAAATGGTTATAGAAATAAACCTATTGTTGTTTTTTTTCGATTCCAGTGTTAGCAGCACTGTTGAGTGTGTGCGGTTGGCGAATGAGTGCACTACAACAGTGAAGAAGAGAGAAGGGAGAAAGGGAGAGCGAGAGAGTGCAGAGAAGAAAGGGCATTCATTCAGAAGTACGGGTAGAAGTGGCCGAAGACGGATGTCCGCGGCGCGTTCGACGTGCGGATTGAAGAGTATGAGTTCGAGCGGAGCAGCTCCATCTGCCGCATCGCCTGGTCCAGCTTGTTCGACAGGTTCGAGTACTCCGAGCGCATCTGGACAGGGCAGCGAAAGATACAGACAAGCAGAGAGAGGCAGAGAAAGAAAGAAAGAAAAGAGAGTGAAAGCTCTCATGGAAAGGTGAAGAGAGAGAGCAGGAGAGATGACAGACGGACAAAGAGGATGACAACCTTGGCGTACTTTCGAAATTTGGTAACAAAACAGGTTGATATGTTTTATTATTTTTTAGTTTTATTATTCGAAAGAGCGCGGCATGTGTGTGAAAGGACGCCGACAACTGCAAGACTCGCCACTCAGTCACTCGAGAACCTTGTCCTTGTTCAGCCGCTCACGAGAAAGGTTCCTCTCCAGATGGTTGATTCGCGTCTGCAATGGACATCGCATGCTGTTTGGTGCCGCATGAAATGGCCCTTTTATTAAGAGAGAAGAAAAAGAAGTTATTTAAGGAAGAGAAAAGTATGTAAAATGAACGTCATGTTTCTCTTCTCTCACACGCATCAGTTTTCATTGGCCACCCGTGCACACAACCACTCATTCAAACGAGGACTCTTCACTCCAAAAAGACAATACTGTCAATGTGGCTCCCGCTTGTTACACAGTGCAACATAAAAATTAGTAGTTGGTTTGTTTGGCTATCCATGTACATGGTTCATATTTTTTAAACGTTTTGCTCTACAATTGCCTTCATTTTCCCGATGTCTTTTTTTGTTTGACAAATAAATCAGTAAACTTAGCCATTAGATCTGCGACAGGTTGCTATATAGTACTCGATGTTGGGTGGCGAAAGGGTGGGAGGGAAGAGTGGGAGTGGGTGAGGGTTTGAGTGACTGCTCGGGAAGGTGAGGGCGGAGGCGAGGTTTGCGAGAGGAGGGTCTCCAACCTCATGTACCTGGCAGCCACCACCGACTGCGCAGTCCAAAGAGAACCCCTCCCCCTCCCCTCCTCCCTCACTTCGCTACCTCATACATGCTGCGAGCGGCGATCGGACTGACGGCGTCGGCGGCGAAACGCTTAAAGCGACGGATCGTATCCGTTTCAATGTTGCTCTGTGGATTATGATGTCAGACAAATCAAGAATGTTTGAAAGAAAGCAATTGAAGACACTCTCCCACATCCTCAGAATCTTTTGACTGTAAGTGGAACCTCGTCATGCCTAGTAGTATATAGAGAACTTATATCCGGACAAAATGATAACATGTGGAAGTCGCCAAGGCCATGCTGCACAAGAGAGAGAGAGAGAGAGAGAGAGAGAGAGAGAGAGAGCAGTAGAAGCGGACAACAAATGAAAGACGTAGACCGAGAAGAAGGAAGCAATCAAGTCTAACCGTGTATCCGTTGATGGCAGAGTAGCCACCGGGACGCGAGCTGGAGCGGTAGCGTTCGTAGGTGGCGGGAACCTGAAGCAGACAAGAACTGAAATCTGAAGATGTGATCGGATCGCGAGGAACACTGCTAGGCAAAAGGAGGATAGCGACTGAGGGAGAGCGAACGCAAGGTGCCGTGTAATGTAGCCAGTCACTTTTGATTTAGCACTACTTGCTTGCCTTCCCACGCGAAACCTCGTCAATTTTTTCTACTCAAACGGAGCCAAATACTCTCGGAGCTACTCTCTTGTTCTATCGTTTCGTGCTCTCTTGAAACCTTTATCTCTATCTTCTACTGTTTCTCTCTTTCTCTCTCTCTCTCTGCCTCTCTCTGCCGAATCATTCAGTGTATCTTCCACCGATCCTGGCTCTTTTTCTCCGTTGACACTGCTTTCCTCTCGGCTCTTCCACCCACGCACGTTCTTGTATTTGCTGGCATCTGTGCACAAACAGCAAGCGTTTCTTTGCAGCCTTTTCTCTGCCCGCGCCGATTTGAAGAGATGAACCACTAGAGGAGCCAACAACCCAGAGGGACGGGAAATATAGGCATAATATGAATACGAAATGGCAAGTAGGAAATGATAATCTTGGATGATCGACCAGCATCTGAAGGATAAGCAGTTTCTCTGACTAACGAATTTTTGATATTTAAATTCGAAACAAATCGGGATACAATCCGTACCTCGTACTCGTAATTCCGATGCAGATCTTGCACGTAGCTGTCAACGCGAGATAGGCGTCCGCCGCCAAGGTAGAAGTCGACGTTGCTACGCGAGCTAGAAGGCGGACACATATGTAGTGTCAAGTGGGCCAGGTGAGTGTCATTAGACATGAACCAAATGAAGAAAGACCTGGAGCGACTGAGCGCGACAGCCGAGTCGTAGAGCGAGCTGCGGCTGCCATGGCGGGACAGCTCGTTGTTCTTGGATGCGGAATAGTCCATGAAGGAGGTGAAGGAGCCAGCGCGGCTCGGCGGGCGGCTCACCTTCAGACAATCCTTTTAGAATGGAATGGCTGCCATCAACAAACCACAGACCCTAATCACAGGAAACTAAACTCTCGAAAACATGATTAGGTGGCAACCTGGTAGCTGGGCGGTGTGGAGTAGTCACGCGATCGCATTGGTGGATAGCCAGAGGCCTGCTGATACCTGCAATGAGATGCCGTTGATCAAGGCTCAGTTATCATACATGCTCGAATCAATCAATCACAAAGTAGGAGCGACAGTAGGAGTGAGAGTACAAAGTGCTGTTAAGATGTATTCTTGATTTATGCCCAAAAAGTGCACAAATCTAAACATCAACGCAAACATACGAACCGATAATAGTTCGAAGCCGAGCGCTGCGACCGCATCGCGTTGCGACGTTCACGCGCGCGGCTGCGGCTGCGCTCCACGATGCGAGAGGCCGAGTAGAGCGCGTTCGAGAAAGCTCCTAAGAGATACAAGAAGCATTAACGGAGTCATCGCATCTCGATGTTTGAAGCTTACGTGCTTCTATTTTGATTCGTCTAAGTTCCAAGGACGTGCTTCTAAAAGTCATTATGCCTCCACTTCACAAAACGTTCAATCATATCACGAAATGGATTAAGGGGACTGAAGTCTGTTGCTTAGCAAAATTTTTATTGTATTACTACATCTTTATCCTTAAGTTTAACTTTGTTTTAACTAACTCCTCCGGTTGGGGCTTGATCCGGGATCCATAAAGAGGACGTTCATGAAGACGTTTTCGCCCATTTCCGAGATGGAGGGCAAGGAAGTCTACTCTAGCAGCGGATTAAGAAGTTGATTGAGAGAATGAGCACCTTCTCTCTTGGTGGACTGGACAACTTGGCTAAAGCGCAAAATGGCAGTTTTGCGAGGTTCGAAATACAGGTACCCAAGACTAATCCCGCTCTATCTTTCTCTTTCTCTCTACCTCTCTCACCATCTCCTCTCTTTCTCTCTGCCAATCTCTCATTCTCTTTCGACTTCTCTTTCTCGCGCGAACTCTCCCCTCCATACAATTCGTCTCCCCTCTCGTTCGCTCTCTTTCACTTCATATTTTCCTCACTCATCACCCACGCTATTTTCACTCCTTCCAAGCAATCAGAAGAAACATCCCGAGGAGAGCGGGAAGCAGACTTTCCGAAGATAAATAGCGCAAGGGCTCATGCTGAGTTGTCGGAATGCGCATGGTGTCGCATTTGATGTTATAAAAATACATATCTTATTTCTTCCTGTCGGGTTTTATCTTTAGAGCCAGCGGCTTCTCTTTTCATACTGCCAGAAGGGACGCTTTCATGACTTGAGAGAATTTAATAGTTTGCCAGTTTCGTCGAAGGAGAAGGAGTAAATGTAACGATCACTTTCATGTGCAACTGACCGGTGCTGACAATGTCGTCAAAGTGCGACGTGTAGGCGTTGCCGGTGGATCGATAAGCCTCTCCGCCAGCGGCGTATTTGTGGACGGAGGAAGTGACGAAGGGCGAGATCGCCTTGTAGCTCTCCGTCTCGGGAGGCGCGAAAGATGAGAACGAACGGTCCTTGGGCATGCGCGGTGGTGGCACCTGATTGTGAGAATAACCATATTCTTGTAGACAGCTATTTGTTTTTTTTCATTCCTGGTCTTTAT
Organism: Allodiplogaster sudhausi; assembly: GCA_945643635.1. NCBI lineage: Eukaryota > Metazoa > Nematoda > Chromadorea > Rhabditida > Diplogasteridae > Allodiplogaster > Allodiplogaster sudhausi. Next base: position 7,921,874 of record CALZFC010000009.1, read on the forward strand.
ATTCCTTCAACTTGTTATACCTAAAGGAGCACGAAACTCAATAGTAATCTATTTCAATTTTACTGAATGCTGTAGTTACCTCTTTCAAAAATGCGCGAATCCAAGATTAAGCTTCCTCTCTTAAGCGCTCAGCAATAGCTGAACTGAGATGCATACGAGACAGAATTGAACTGACCGTCTTGTAGCTGTCGGCATCATAAACGGTGTGGTCGCGGCCAGTGCTGTCCGTGCTCTCCTGGGCGGCAACGGCTCGGCGCGGCGGCGGAGACGAAGAAGCCTGGCGGCGAGAGCGCGGCGGCGGAGAAGGAGAAGCAGCGCGGCGGCGCGGCTCCTGCAAAAACACTTTTGGTATTAGACTCTTTGTCGTTCCTGACGATAGGAAAAATAGTCAACTCACAATCAGAGTGTTGACAATCATCAGTATGTAATGGTAATCAGTGGAATTCCAAATTACGTGACACGATTTTCGTCTATACTGTAAAAACCAAACATTTTTACATACAAAAGTGCGTAAAAACATACATAGGTATTAAACGATATATTGTCAGCTATTAAATCACAAAAAGTTGCCATGTTCTACCTAAATTTTGTATGGAAATTCCATGGCTGCATCGGCCAAATCGTGAGAAACTATAGTGGACACAGCCTTTCTTTACATTCAAATGCTTGAGAATTTCTGAACGCACGCTCTCCTGCGCCTCGCTCTTCTCCTCGGCGACAGGCTCGGCTTCCTCTGCCGGCGGCGCGTCCTCCTCTTCCTGAACGGGCGCGGCTTCCTCCTCGGCTGGTGGCGCCTCCTCCTCAGCTGGCGGTGCCTCGTCCTCCTCCGGAATAGGCTCAGCTTCTACGATCGGTTCCGGTTCCGGCTCCGCCTCGAGCGGCTCCTTTGACCTAGACAAATATAGCTGATTCATCACGCGGGTGACTTGGGATGGCGAAAATTAGTAGTGAATGTGGAAGAAAAGATGGAAATATGCAAATGTGGAAGTTTAGTGTGGAACGATTACGTGGCAGAAAAGAGGAGTGATTGTAAGTTCAAATAGGGCAATGAGTGTGTCGTGAGTATGTCTGACTTGGTGCGCTTAGCCTTTCCCTTGCGCGCCTTCAGAGGGGACGCGGGCGGAGTGGCGGCGGCTGCCGAGTCCTCCTCGAACGTGATGGTGCGCGGTGTACGCGGCGTTTCCGCCGCTCCGGACGTCTCGTCAAAGTTAAACTCCTTCTTCGACTTGGGCGTTCCCGTTGCTGCCGGGCTGGATCGGAGAGAGAGAGAGAAAGAGAGAGAGAGAGAGAGAGAGAGAGAGAAGAAAAAGGAGGAGGGAATCAGAGAGGGAGAGGGAGAGAGCAAAGGAAGACACGCATAGAAGGCTAGAAGGCATGCCCTTGGTTGAGGAATAAGGAGAAAGTGATGGTTATAAAATCAAATGGCGAGAGTATGGCTCTGTGAGTGAGTGAACGCGAGTGCAGGAGCAGAGCTGAGTGAGTGGCGAATGGGATGAACCTCTTGGTGGCCGCGGACTTGGGCGTGGTCGGAATGCTGCCGTTGCACTGGCTCGCCGTCTTCGGCGTCGTTGGAATCGAGCCATTCGCTGAAATTTTTATCCGTTTAATAAAATTTCTTATTTTTTTGGAAAAAAACTTACATATATTTAGTAACAAATATGTACATTAAGTGCATTGTTGTTCTGTTGACAAGAAAATAAAGGTATATGTTAAATGCGGTAAGCGTTATGAAACGAAGCGGATTACGCAGTGGCGATGCCGGAACGGAGCTGTTGGCCTTCGGGGTTGTGGGCGCTGTGCTGGCCGCTGGAGTTACAAAAGATGTGTTTCACGTTCTTTACACAGTTAGAAGCACAATTAAGCTTCTTATGCGTTAGCAAATAGAAACGAGGACAGTGTTATCGTGTGAGGTTAATCAGAAACGATTGGACGAACCCTTTGGAGTCTGCGGGGCAGATCCCACGACGGAGCCGTTGGCTGAAATGTCGTAGGAACTACATAAACCTATTGAAACACAAAAATAAAGTTGTATGATACCCTTCGGCGTAGGCGGAACGCTGCCGGCTTGAGAAGTAGGTGCAGGTGTTTGCGGCGCCGATGCTTCAGGTGCCGGAGTGGAGGGCGCGTCGACAAACTGCGACGGAAACGAGTCATTTTCAGGAAACAATATACATATCTATCTATATATACGTTATAAATTATAAATTATATATTATATCTACTATATAAAATTAAGTCTTTTCCAGGTCTATCAAACAGAAGACTACGAGAACAACATGAACTCGTTTGCAGTGATATTTGTGCGAAGTATTCATAGATTTCGAATGATACCAGCCAGCTGCTGCCCTTACTCCTAAACATAAAAAGAGTACCTCCTCCTCGTCCGCCTTCGGCTCGTCCATCTCATTCGGCGTGCGCGGCCGCTTCGGCTCGGGCGGCGCTTGCAGCTCGAAGGCCTGAACACCCGCGGGTGACTCAGGCGGGGTCACCATCTGAGCAGGAGGTCAACGCATGCACCAGCCATGCAGGTCAGAATGGGAAAGAGAGGAGAGCAAGACAGAGATACAGAGAGAGAAGCAGAAGTGAAGAGGGTAAGAAGCATAAGATCACAAGGCATTTGGGAAGAGCTTGATGAAAGGTAAGCACAACTATGAATGACTACAGCGGTAGGACTAAGCTTGAACTACTCATGCTGAGAGTGAGTGCAAACACAGTCTGACCTTCTCCTCCTCATGAGCCTCTTCGGCCGGCGCCTCTTCGGCTGGAGGGTTCTCCTCTACGGGGGGCTCCTCGGCGGGCGCTTCCTCAACTGGAGCTTCCTCTGCTGGCGGGTCCTCCTCGACAGGAGCCTCCTCTACGGGTGCGGCCTCCTCTGCTGGAGGAGCTTCCTCTACGGGCGCTTCCTCTGCTGGTGGAGCCTCTGCCGCTTCCTCGACTGGCGGCTCCTCAGCCTTTACAATAATTAACTTATTTCTGATCAAAATTGGCAAGTTTATATATTTATACTCATTTTTTCCCGCTTATTATCAGAAATGCTACAGAAACCGGATTCTGACCGGAGCTTCCTCAGCAGGAGCAGCCTCTTCAGCGGGCGGAGCCTCCTCCTCAGCCGGGGGAGCGGCTTCCTCCTCTGCGGGTGCCGCCTCCTCTACCGGAGGCTCCTCCGCTGGTTGTTCCTCGGCCGGCGCGGCCTCCTCCTCCGCGGCGGGTGCCTCCTCGGGGGGCGCAACCGCTTCCTCTTCTGCTGGGGGCGGAGCAGCCTCCTCTGCCGGTGCCTCCTTCAAGCAGAATGTAGTTGTCTCCATCCCTAATTGTTGTTGATATTTTTCCTTGCGAAAATACCTTTCTGACCTCTGCTAATAGCATATCTCCTTTTTGAAATTTAAATTAGAGAATGACAAGGATCAAGAGCTGTCTTCTAAAGAAACAGAAATGAAAACGATAGGGCGCATGCAAAAGCCGAAAAGCCATCTAGCGGAAGCTTTGCCAGGAGTGCAAGGTTGACCTCGGCGGGCGCTTCCTCTTCCGGCGCGGCGACATCCTCCGGGTTCTCTAGCTGATCTGGCATTTCTTCCTCGATAGTCTCGTGCACCTGGAATGGCGTGTCTAACAGGCAAAGCATGCCGGGAAAGACACGCGTCTCTAATTCAGACTATTCTGTTACTGAGGAATCGGGAAGAGTCTGGCTATTGCATTGAAATACAGTTCATGCAGGCAGTTCGTGCACAAAATCAAAGTGGATAGGAAGAGAGGGTAGAGATAGAAACAGAAACCTCATTCGGCTTAGAACATTTGGCATGTTTCTCGTATCTAATCTATTGAGAATCGCATTGAATTGAACTATTTTTATTTTCGTATGCTTCTTACCTAAACATTTTAATGCTGCCCTTATTCTTGAGACATATTTTGTTAATATCGTGAATGACTTGGCTAACTTGAGTCTCCTCATTCGCGGGCAGCTCTTCGATTCCGTCCATGGAAGTCGTCATTGGGTCAACTCCTTCCGTTCCGGTGATGTCAGGCACCTAAACTGATTAGATTGTCTTGATTTGACTGAACTGTCTTGCATACCGCAGCCGATAAACCATTGTTTAGTGAGGGCGCACGCGCAAAACAAACAGCTGCATCTTTCGGGATCTCAGCTTCTCTCCATTCCCCTTGCGTCTCCTACCTGACTTTATCCTTCACAACGTTACATTAGCTTAGTGTGAGAGGTGCAAAAAGTTGAACGTTTCTTCAGTGAGAAAGAAGTTCGTTCCCAGTCGTCCTCACGGAAATATCGACTCACAACCTCATTGTCCCACTGTCTGAGCTAGCCTCTTATTGTAAGGCATTTGATCTCTCTCTCAAATCAGGAGACGTGAATAAATATCAAGCTGTTTTCCTCAACGCTAGCAAAACATGTTTAAATAAAGAGGCAGAACTTGAATTCCAAAATGTAAAAATCTCAATAGTGTTTTGCAGTTAACTGAAAGCATGGATAAGAAAGTTTTGAATGGCAAGAAGTAAAATTATCAAATGATCATAAAACTAAGAAGCGCGAGGTCTAATTTAAAATGTGGCTATTTTGAAAATGGGTATTACAAGATATTAGTGAAAGTAGAAATGGCGGAATGCTGTTCCGAGAGGGATTTTTTTATCGTATATCGACACGAGGAGAGGACAGCCTCTCCTGATACACTGATCAGTTTTCGGTTCCGTTTTCCACCTGCATCCCCTGCTCCCTCCTCCCACAATATTCACTCGTCTCTCTGACACTTTACTGCGTCGACACGCGGTTAGATGCACACGCAGGAAATGATATCGTGAGGCTGCATAACAGGAGAGTGTAAGCGACGGCGGACGGCAATCAACATGGTGACAGGTTCCTCGCGGCGAAATTTATTATTCCGTTGCTCATTTGGAAAAAATAACCCTGCTTGCATCTGGGAAGCGCTTTTTTAAAGTATTGAAAAAAAAAATTTTTTAAGTAGAGTGGCGAAAAAAGAGCGGAGATTCCGCCAGATTGCCTCAAGGCGAATGATGTGGAGGCGGAGAATGAACAGAGATGAGAGAGAGTGGGAAAGGCATCCAGCCGGATGTGGATGTATCTCTCTCTCTCTCTCTGCCGAGTTGACCCCGGCCAAACAACTGTTCCATCTCCGGACTTCTCCATCCAAGCGGCCAAGGAGCACGACACAAACAAACACTTGCTACGGGGAAATGGCCTTAATCTGAAGGGGTCTCCCTGCCGCAGAAATGGTTTCCTCTTGACAGCAAATTTCGATTGTGGTCGTCCCTATGTCACAACCCTCCTCTCTCACCTGATCTTCGGTGCGGTCGTCCTCGGCCGGCTTTTCCGCTTCGTTCACTGACTCCTCTACCTCCGGCTCCGCTTCGGCAACCTCTTCAACTGTAACATAGGATACATTAATTAAGCTTATATTTAAAAGTATTAGCAATTTTACAATATTAATGAAGCATTCCTATTATCTCACATAGTTACATATATGCAAAATTTCTAATTTGTGCTTACTTGAGAAAGAAATGTGCATGCGCTCACTTAGTACTCAAGTTGACATTGTTTTCCTAGTAGTATTCTAGTACATGATATTTTTCTCTTCGTATTTCTCGCCTGGATATCATATTTTCAAAGTGTCACTCATTTCTTTTCTCAGATGGGCTGTCAATACGAATTCCTCGAAGAGAAGAGGCAACCACGGGCTCTGTTCATGACTGTTCAGGAAAGCAGGACGCCGAAAAATGAGTAGGCGTAACGAGAGGTAAGTGAGAACGGAGAGGAGATACATTCAGAGGAAAAGAAAGGCGGAGGGATGAAGAGGAGTCGTCAGAGAAACAGCGAAGGAGAAAGAAGAAGAAAGAGAGCGACAGAAGTGAAAGGAAGGGTGAGAGACGAAACATGGAAGAATAGAGATCACAAGCGTGCTTCTAGTCTATCCTCATCTGTGAGAGAATCGAACAGGAATGAAGAGAAGGAGAAAGAGATTTTTGAAGGCAGAGAGAAAGATAGAGGAGGAGAGAGGAAGAAAGAGAGTGAGAGAGAAGAGACTATGAAAGATTGCGAGAAATAGAGTGAAAGAGAAAATGAACGAGCGAGAGATAAAGATAAAGAGAACATGAAAGAGCGAGAGGGGGGGGGGGTGAGTCTAGAGGAGATGCAATATAGCGAAAGAATACGTGAAGATGAGCTGAAGAGACAGTTGTTCTCGCAATTGCCGGCTTCACGCTATAACTCGACATTGTAGGAGAGCCTGATGAAGTGGGAAGGCTTAATCTCGGGAAAATCTCGAATCTCTTTATGTCCTTGCACTATGCATGGACCCGCTTTCCTCTACATCTTGCGTAGTCTGTTTCTCGCAACATGAACTAATGTAACAGAAGAAAGACGGTCAAATTTTTCGCTAGTTTAGGATTTTTTGAAATAATTAACGCAACCGGAGGGACTCGTTTGACGTTTAACTTAATAAAAACGACCTTACTCTCTCTCTATTTCTCCCTATCAGATCACATATTTTATCCTTCAGATACATCCTGCCCCTGCTGTTCCGTTTGACATGACACCACATGTTTTCTCTTATTGCTGCGTGATTAATACGGTTTCTCAATTTCTGACCTGAAATTAAAACACTCAAAACAAAATATATAAAAAAAAAACGCTTGTTGATATAACCTGGAGCTTCGCCATTCTCAATCTGCTCCTGCACCTCTTCCACCTGCTCCGCCCCATCGCCAGCCTCCGACATCTTACAAGGAAATCAAGGATTATGGTAAAATGCTAAAGGATGGCTTCTCTGATATGGTTATTTTTTAATTATCACACAAATTTATGTTGTACACTTGTTCATGATTAAATGACGCTTTAAGTTCAGAATTTAACAACGAGAATAAAGGGTTATACTAGTGAGTAAAACAAGAGGAATGTGACTATGCAAATCGGGAACGAGACGTCCACTTTTTAATTTTGTAATTAAAACAGAAGTTCAGTTCAAAATATGAAAGTGTCACAAGTGCAGTTTTCTATTCCTATGCGCGATAATATGCAGGTGTGGAGATCTTCCAAGCTATGTACTCTGCTTCCAAATTGTGTATTCAGATATCTATTTGCAAGGAGCGCGGGAAAAAGTGCGAACAAATAGGAATTGGCAAACCAAGACAGCTCTTCAATTATCCAAATTCTGGTTACATATTTTTGAGAATAAAAAAAAAATACATAAATGTACCAAGAGACATACCCTTTCCAGATGGGGATAGAACGCCGCTAGCTCGAGGGACACTGAAAGAATAAGAATTGCACAGTAGAATGTGAACAACGTGAATCGAGAAACTGTTGCACTCGTAGGATATATCGCGCAACTAACGCTCATCAACATTTCGGACCAAATTCTATGTTGTCACAACAGAACCAACGACTCGGACATTCATTCGTATGATTTGTGGGGGAGGCAATTTTATAATTGTGAAAGTACGGGTTGCAGTGTGTGATTCTGGGTGACAGATTGGAGAGTTGAAAATAACATTTTCAAGAGGCATAAAATACTAAAATAGGATGATGCGAAAATTAACAAGGACTAAAATCTTGACAAATGATGGTGAGGAGAACTGATCGGTGTGCGCAGCAGGTTTGCCAAGCACGCTCTGCATTCTAGTGGGAGCTCAGTGACATGAAGAGTACGGAGAGAGAGAGAGAGAGAGAGAGAGGAGCAGATCGAGAGAGAGATGGGGTGAAAGAGGAAGGCGACAGAGAGAAAGAGAGAAAGAGAGAGAGAGTGACAGAGAGGGAACTGGAGGCCGGGTTGGACCCGGTGAGAGAGTGTAATGAGACGCGACGAGGGTAAGATGACGATGAAACTGTGGTAGTCAGTGAGAAGGAGAGACAGAAAATGTGTCAGGTGAGAACTAATTCCTCGGAATTCTGGAACGCTGTCAGCTCAGCCGTTTATTGACAACAGCTTTAGCTGGATACTATCTCAATCAGTGCAGTCAAGATGATTGTTAATGACTTATAGCCAAACGCTGTAACAATAGCTCTGCAAAAAAAAGAACGATTTTCTGGCAAGTGGCCGTGGGAACTCCCCTGTCGAAACTAGCTTGCAACCTTTTTCACACGGTTCACGACAGATACTTGCGATTGGATCATGGCGATTAGAAACAAGATTGGAGAAATGGTTGTAGTGTCGATATAAGAGTACGCACCATCCTAGTCGCTATCTGACTGAAAAAGCTATCTGCTGAATCTCTGTTCTCTCCTTTTATCTAAAGTGATATAAAACAGATGTGAAACATAGCCACATTTAGTATATAAGACGCTGTAAACTAAAGTTCCTAGAGGGGCGCTGACAAGAGATTACGAATATGTTTTGAAATGAATGGCATGCCCGGAGAGACAAGGCATTCTCATGGGGACCGCACTGTTCTAACTCTGGCTGATATGAAAACGGCAGAGTCAGCTGTGGCCAGAAAGAACAGGTGGAAGAGCGAAGGAATCGGATTCCGGTGGACTGCTGGTGATAGAAAGTGCATGAGTTTATGTCTTGACATGTCACTCCCCTCTTTTCTCTCCCTCCATCTTCCTTTCCCTATCATCATCTCTAATTCTCCCCTCCTCCTCTCTTTTCCTCTCTCTCACTCTCTCTCTCGCTCTCTTTCTCTCTTGTCCTCTTCACCCTTCCCCATCTCCCTCACTCCCCAAATGCCCGATCTTGTAAAGCTCTCTTGATACTCTCGTATCTCGGCCACACCCTCCTGGTTGTCGGAAGCTAACGAAAACTTGGCCTTCCCAAGTCCTCCGAGTCTTACTCTTTCCTTTGTCTCCTCCCTCACCTTTCCGCCAAGAACCTCTCCCCCTCCCTCTCACTTCCTCTGTCTTCTCTTCAACTCCCCCCACCTACTCCTTCCCTCCCTCCTCCGCTGCTTCGATGTATTATTTTCGGCGTCCAGCAGAGCAGAGAGCAAAAGAGTCTTCTATTCTTTCTTTCACGCTTCTCCAACGGGTACACTATTTCTGGCTCCCTTCGCACTCTTTCTCCTCCTGGCTACACTCTTTAACGGCAAAGTGACAGCCCCAAGGACTGAAGCTGCTTGGCCTGTGTAAGAGAAGAGAGGACACTGGCCCTGAGGCAAGAGTTGAAGAGGGGAGATGGGTTAAGAGAGAGAAGGTGAGAGAGAGAGATTGAAAAAGCGGAGAGAAAGAAGAAGAGACGGCAGGTAGAGAGAGTGATGAGAGCAGAGAAACATTCTTGTAGGCTTCAGGCAGCAAAGAAGTATTAGGGGAAACCGTGCACGCAAGTATTCATGATTAACAATCTTTTCAGTTTGAAAATTCGTAAAATAGTTCATAGAATTAGAAAATGATGCTGATATCACAGCCAGGAAGAGGCAGATATAAAGAAAAGAAAATGCTGTATAGTTCATAATATATATGTAGCATAATAACTATCATTATGTTAATCTACGTTAATTATCTTTTCAATAACGAGGGAAAAACACATCCACTAACAATGATCGAAACATTGGATTGAACTTGCAATTTTGCATAAATAAGCAAGACAGTGTTGACATATGATGAATGCACTTTTCACTGTAGTATTCTTGCATAATAATTCCCGAATGAAAAGTTTGGCTGTTCATACCGATCATAGCGGTTCTGAGTGATAATTATTCTCATTGAATGCAATTAGTCTTGCAAGACGAACCCGTACCCTTTCCCAGGATGCGAGCGCCTCCCTCTGGGTAAACACTCGAGCGAGAGGCGTGTACGCATGCATCTTATGTCTGGCAGCTCAGTCATGTCTAATCATGTGCCATGCCAATTGTCGCCCTTCCCTGAAGTGCAGCTGTTCTTTCGAAGAAGGGCCTCAGTCTCTGCTTACGATTCTTCACTAAAGTGTCATCATTTATCATTCATTCCCTCTTCATTCTCTTCCAGTCATTCTTTCTTCTCTTGTACAGCACGTTGTCGACGAGTGAGAGAGCAGCGCAAGCAATATCTCATGTATGGAATGATAAACTAGACTCTGGAATGTCCATCCGTGATGCTAATGTCTCCCAATCAGTTGATCGTTTGTTTGTTCACACCTTCGAAGGAACAACGCGGGGAGAGGCTTTATTCAAACTCTGCAAGGTACACGAGGAATATATTTTAAATGAGAAATCGAAAGAAATGATTTGTTCGGGGTGCTGAAGGAGAGGCTGGTGTTGGGCCCTTGTTATCTGCTTCTCCCTTCATTCAGAGGTAAACGTACGGATTAGCATCTCCAGCCACCCGCTGCTCAAGTACCAACCTTAAATGATGAAGAAGCCAGCAATTTTGCAGTTCGTTAGATATGTACATACATAGATAATTTATATGACAACTTAATCCCAATAACTCATAATCTAATTCAGCGCTGAAGTAGAGTTCAGATGTTCTGAATATTCTATGTATATTCGAATTTTAATTGTCTACCATACATCATATTATTATTGCTGCTTAAAAAAACAGAAAAGAACAGACGGAAGCAAAGAAAGAACTAACGGCTGCCTCTCCTGCTGGAAGCCATACGATCCTGGCAGAGGCCGTTCTGCAAATAAAGCGTTCTTAAAATATTGAATTACGAGAGAATTACGCGTTTGCCACGAGGCCGGACTC